>PVLC010012210.1:0-44891 GCA_004027655.1 Graphiurus murinus | reverse complement strand
AAAAAAAAAAAGAACCTAGTCTAGACTGTATGATCTTACTTCTGCTTAGCTGAACATAATAGTAGAAATTATAATCCCAAGGGACTTTGTAAGGCTCAGCGAGGAATTCGTTTTGCCTAAAGATAGTGGTTAAGAGGACCAATTTTGGAACCAATATGCTGGTTCCATAGTTAGCCAAGTGGGCAAGTCATTTAAGCTCTCTGAGTCACTTTGCCTATTATTAAAATAAGAATGATAATAATTCCTTTGTCTTCATAGAGTGCTTGTGAAGATAAACTGAGATAAATAGAATCATGTCAAAGAGCAATAGTATACTACTTAAATAGATAGTATAAAATCACCTGCCAGGGCAGATGATTTTAATGCAGCTTCATTGGGAACGGTCTACATTTTCCTATTTATGGCTTCTCGTCATTTTATTTTGGTCTTCTCTTTATTTGATAAGCTGCATCTGGGACATAGCATCATTACTTCATATGATTGCAGTAGTAACTGATTCTTTCATCACAGAGTTTGACAAAGTTAGGCGTTCTTCATACGCGGTTGTCCCTCGGTGTCCATGGGGAATTGGTTCCAGGACACTCCTGGCAGATAGTGAAATCTTCAGATATTAAAGTTCCTTATATGAAATAGAATAACATTTGCACATAAACTGTGTACATCCTCACATATGCTTTAAATCATCTCTAAATTATTTACAGGGCCTATAATATATAAATAGTTGTTATATTGCTTAAGGAGTAGAGTAGTAACAAGAAAATAATATCTGTACGTGTTCAGTACAGATGCAATTTTTTGATCCTTGGTTGGTTGAACCCATGGATGTGGAACCCCTGGGTGCAGAGGGCTGACTGTATGTGGTAATGGAGGTAGTAGCGTGCAGTGATGAGCACCAGCCCCAGTCTGGGGCTGTGCAGAGAAAGCTCATGCAGCTGGTGCTTCTCCAGTGGTGAGCTCCACGCTCTCATGGTGAGTTTTCACATTGGAAAAAATCTGGTAAATTTAAAACTGAGAACTCAAAAATAAACAAGCCTGCTTTGTGCTGTCAATGCCTGTCAAACCCCGTGTTCCTGTATGTTTATCTGTCTCTAACTTCTTGTGCTTGCTTGAGATTTACTTTACTTTTTGGTAGTGGGGTTGAACCCAGGGGTATTCTATCTCTGAGTTACACCCCCAGACCTATTTTATTTTTAAATTCTGAAACAGAGTCTTGCCAAGTCGCTAAAGGTCTCTCTAAGTTGTTGAGACTGTCCTTGAACTGAACCTGTGATTCTCCTGTCTCAGCATCCCAAGTAGTGGGATTACAGGTGTGCACCACCATACCTGGCTTGAAATATGTTATGTAAAGAAAAGGTTTGATTAAGGCAGTGGTGCACACCTGTAGTCCCAGTACTTGGGAAGCTGAGATGGGGCTCATAGGTTCAAGGCCAGCCTCGGTAATTTAGCCAGACCCTCAGCAACTTAGCAAGACCTCATTTCAAAATCAAAAGATAAAAAGGATAGGGGGTAGAATGAGGTAGAATGCCTCTGGGTTCAATACCCAGTACCAAAAATAAATAAACATATATTTTTAAAAGTTTGCTTTATTTGTTATTCAGTGGTACTCTGACTACCTAAATCACTTTATCATTTGTATTGTGGATTTAGTGCATTAGATGAGTAGCTTATCTTCAACTAGTTGGGAAGTCTTCACTGAAAGTTTTGTGCTTCTATGTAGAATAAATATAAAGAAAACTACCAGAACCACATGAAAGGCCACTATGAAGGCATTGGTATGGACAGACGCATGCTGCATGCTCTGAAAGTCGGCAGTCTGGCCAGCAATGTGAGTGTTTTCTACAAGGGCTTGGGGTGGAGAGGGAGCAGGGTGGGGCATAAGGAATTCAGCCAATTCTTTTTCAACCTTCCTTTCTAAAATATTTGTGTTCTACTGTGTAAAGATGGACCCATACGAATTTCTAAACATTAACCAATACAGCCAAGGATATGTAAAATCTTTTTAAAATTTTCAAAGGCTTAATTTATTTATCTTCGCTTCCTCTGGTTTGAAGAGTACTTAGATCTATTATAATTAATCCAGTATGATAAAAATTCAGTTTCTGAGAGATAAAGAGAAATTGGATCAGTATGATTCATATTTGAAATTCCCCAGGGCTCCAGAGCGTTTGTGATTTATTTGGAGTTGGTTGGTTCATTGGTTGTCGAGTTTGTGTTTGTTTATTCAGTTAATCTGTTCATTGAAGACCTACTGTGGCCAGGCACTGGTCAAGGAAGTGGGGTAACAAAATAGATCAGTGTTTTCCTGGGAGCATGTAATTTTTTATCTCTCTTGAGTTGACTTTGTCCATAGAGTTTATAGATCTCCAAATCCCATATTGGAAATCTTGGATGTAAAGATCACTTAAAGGAAACTGATTTTACTTTTAAAACATACAAACATCAGATTTTCTCTGCTTGAGGATGTCAAAGTCAAAGTTGACCCTTAGAAAAAAAATAAGTACTTTTAAGACTTTTAATTTTTCATTTATTTTTTGGGGGTGAACCAAGATATGCCTTCATGGTTTTCCACATGCAAGTGCTCTTTTTAACAAAAATGAGTCCCGTTTAAAAAAAAAAAAAAAAAAAAAATGAAGCTATTACAGATGGAAGCTAACTAATTTTGGGTTAATTAAGAATTCAAATTAATTAAAGGCAAAAGTGTGAACATAACTTAATTTTCCTTGGAGGCGATGAAATGTAATTACTTTTGTTTCTGGCTATTTTGAAAGTGCTTTTTTATGACATTCAAACTAGGTTGAAAGAAAATGGGGACTGATTTCTCCTTTCTCGTTCTTTTCTTTGGGTTGCAGATTGCCTACAAGGCTGATTATAAACACGATATTGTGGACTACAACTACCCAGCTACCCTTACCCCTTCCTACCAAACAACAGTGAAACTGGTTCCACTGAAAGATGTAAGTCCCAGGAGCCTGTTTGCTTTACTAAGTGTCAATTCCTCTCTGAGGAATTATTCTTAAGCAGCAAGATGGAAAGAAAAAAAGATACAGCAGGTAGAAAGAGGTAGAAAGGACTGAAAAGGGGGCCCCGTCCCCCCAGGAAGTCTGTTCATGCACAGTTGGAAATTCAGGTTTTCAATGTAAAGTAGAGACAACTTTGGTTTTGTCTTGAAAATAACCCAGAGTTCAATTTCTCTCCTTAGAATTTGAAGGGCTATGTCTGCTAGGGACATTTGTAATCATCGTCCCCTAGCAATGATGACTTTTTTAAAAAAAGTTTAAGGGTGCAGTATGTTAAGGACTGAAGAAAGTAAAATAAAATGGATAGATGGATATAAGTTGAGAGTAAGTAGTAATGTTGATAACTTTTTTCCTCAGGAGCACATTGGAAATTGTATATATATACACATACACACACACACACACATATATATATACACACACACACAATTATACTATGTATTTATATATACATACATGTAATTACATACATTAATATAGACATACATAGATTAATTATTATTATAGCAGTGAACCTGTTTATAGTTAGGCTGATCCCAAATAAAATAGTATGATTCATTAAATGTATTGTTTTTTGATCAGAAGAGTTTTACTACATGTTTATTATAGAAAATTTGGAAAATACAGAAAAGTAAAAGAAAGGCTAAAAGTTATTTAGCATCTTAAAAAGTACTTAAGATGATTTAGAAGTGATTTGGTGAGTTAGAAATAGTGAATTTAGAGATAGGTTCTAAGCTTGCAGCATGAGCCATATACAAGCTGTAGGAGTGTTTTGTTTGGGCACATGTGTTAAAAACAAAACAAAACAAAACACTGCACCTAGCCAGATATGATGGCACACACCTGAAATCCCAGTGTTGGGAGGCTGAGACAATAGGGTCATAGGTTGGAAGCCAGTCTTAGCAACTTGGGGAGATCTTCAGCAACTTAGTGAGTCAAAATAGAAAATTAAAAGGGCTGGGGGTATAACTTGGAAGTATAACACCCCTGGGTTCAATCCCCAGTACCAAAAACAAACAACAACAAAAAAACTGCACCAGCATGTGGAAGTTATGATTTCACATATGAATTAATATTTTCACTTGAAAAGTCTGAAAATTGGGGAAAGCGGTCCCATTTCCTATGTGACAGCATTTGCATGAGACTGAGTTGCAGCAGCTCCCTGAGTGTGACCTCTCCTCTTTGACTTCTTTCTGGCTCTGGTGTAAATTTGAGCTTATCATCCTTAATCTGGGGACTTTAGTACTCAGGAAGTTTGGGGAACCTGTTTACAAGAGCATTTGTGGTCTTTATGTCTGGTTGCCTTAAAGTGGTGAAATAGCTGTGAAATTAAATAAAGTGCGGGTCCTTAATTAGAGAACATTCCCTTCAGATGGATTTTATAAACACTAATAGAATTAAAATGAGACTCTATATTTAGCAAAGAAACCCTTCAGAATGTCGACTGAAGCAATGGCCAAACATTTGTGATACTGCAAAGATGTGATTAATCATGGAAACTGTTAATTATGTCCTGCAGAGAAAAGTAATTGTGCTCTGTGACATTCTTAATGCAGAATTATCAAGAAGAACTATGCCATTTAAAAATACAGTTTTTGTGACATTTTATCATGCATAATTCTGAATTCTAATCGACTCTATTATGAGTTGGTAATTTTGCTTCTGAATTAATGCATTAGGAAGTCACAGTACTCTAATCTCATTAGTCGTTGACATTGAAATGACTTTATATTTCCTAGTTTTCCCTATATACTCAGAACATACACAAACTTTTCTCCTTGAATCAGTAACTAAAAAGCATAAAGTAGCACTGTCCTTTACCCCAAATCCAACAAAACACTTTGAGGTCAGTTTGTCGATCTCTTTTATGAGTTGCCTGTTCAAGTCACTCACTCCTAAGTACACTGTTTTCTCCTAAGTATCTGTTAGCTCAGAGTGTCCATTGGAAGTCCAGTTGGAATCTTGGGTTCTTTTTCTAGTACCTTAAGAGTCACCACTTGGTTGGGCTAGAGAAGGGAGTCAAGAAAGTCTTAGAGGAAAGAGCAAGTGACATTTGCCTGTGCTGTTTTGAACCAGGCCAACTACAGACAGAGCATCGACAAGTTGAAGTACAGCTCTGTGACCAATACTCCACAGATCGTCCAAGCCAAAATCAATGCCCAGCAACTGAGCCATGTAAGTGACCTGCCCCTGCCGGCCACATGTGAGGGTCTTGCAATTGCCAACAAGCCTCTTGACATCTAACCCCCAAGGATCTGACTTTTATTGATGGCAATATATGTTATTAAAGTCATGAAATGACCCCCACTTAAAGCTTTTTATTATAAAAATTTCAAATATATTCAGAAGTAGAGAGAATAACATAATGAATCCCCCTGTATCTACCACCTAGCTTCAATAAGTATCAACTCATGACGATCTTGCTTCATCTATATATCCAGCCAAGTCCCCATTCCCTGTTAACTTGAAGAAACTTCCAGGTATTAATTATATAACTTAAGACTATAAATATTTCAGTATAAATCTCTAAAAAGTAAAAAAAAATTAAATATGCTTACACAATTTTAATACATCATACCCCCAAACACCCTCACAGTAATTCTTACTAGGATTAATTTGGGGGAAAGACTACTTCTCAGATGATGCTGTACTCTTCCCCCAGGAATCACAGGTCTGGTTAGCTCCATTGTGTGTCTGAGATATAAGATGTCTTTTTTCCAAATGCATATTTGATCATTTCTCATTGAATATCTATTTGCTTGTAGCAAGATGTTTGGCACAGCAGCAACTTTAGAAAAAAAAAAGTTTCATATCTTTAAATGCTTCTAAGGGGAGCTGGTGAAGTATTCATGAGGAGTTCTTTGGCAAACTCACAAATTTGAATGTGCCTCTGAGACCTCTGATTTTTTTCCCTCCTGCTTGGCACCTTCAATCTATTAATTTAAAACATTCCCCAAATTACAAGCTTCCTTATAAAATCCCTTTTCCAGAAACTCCTTCTTAGTGATGGATCTCAGGGGAAAGTGGGAGAGAGCGTTTTCCCCCAAACTCTCCTTCTGCCCATATAAAACCCCTGTGGATATATTTCAAATCTGACAGGTGAATTACCGTGCTGACTACGAGAAGAACAAGTTGAATTACACATTGCCGCAGGATGTGCCTCAGCTGGTGAAGGCCAAATCCAATGCTGAGCTCTTTAGTGAGGTGAGCAAGCAATGTGGGGAGAATGTGTCAAATATAGAGTGAAAATGAAGAATTATATAGAGTGAAAATGAAGATCCCAGAACGGTCCAACCAGTAGGGGATGCTCTGTTCTGAGAGAGAGGTTCATCGAGGGCATCGTCATGTTATAAAATGTGAATTTTGTCGTCTAATGGCATTCATTCACGAGGGCCAAATTGGTCATAGCAGTTTAAGTTTCATTCTACAAGCACTCCTATGGCCTGTGTGACCACACACATGCCCGTCATCATCACTGTCATTGTCCTCATCCTGGTGACTTCGAAGTTGTGACTTGCTGTGTGGAGGAAATTTAAGTTTTTAGAAGAACAATCTTAATTATCGGTCTTCTGGAGTCACTAGTGGGCTGTGATTAGGTTTCTCGTTCCAGATTGGATTTGTGGGGTGGAAGAATTAAGAATAGGAACTAATGTTTTTCGAAAGCTTATTCTATACTGGAGTAAGTGATTGATCTATGATATGACATGATATGATATGATATGATACACGAAATGATATGATATGGAGTTATCATAACCCCAGGAAGTATTTTAGGAGCAGTTTGTGTTAAGCAGCTTTGAGTTGCTATGAATCAAAATACCTGACAAGGACAATTTAGAGGAGGAAAGACTTATTTGGCTCATGGTTTCAAAGGTCAGTCCATCGTAAGCCAGCTCCAAGGCAGATACATGGTGGTACAGGACACGGCAGAGGACAGCTTCTCTCTTTGTGGCATCAGGAAGCACAGGAGATGCCAGGGACCCATAGAGTCCTCAAGGCCATGCCCCCAGTGGCCCACCTCCTTCAGCCACATGCCACCTCTGAGCCTTGCTGTATTAGGCACCAGGCCTTCAACACATGAGCTTTTGGGGAAACACTCCCATTCCAAACCGTAATACAGTTGCTGGCATGGGCTTTGGTATCAGAAAGACCTGGATTCAGATGTTTTACCTGTGCAACCCTTGGTGAGCCCTTTAATTTCTCTGAGCCCTGCAAACCTCATGTGAAGGTTTTCAGTTAATGAGTAAAAAAAAAGAACTTAGGGAAGCATCAGCGAATGGTATTTATTATTACCATGGCACTATCAATACCTTACATCTAGATTGCACTGTACCAGCTTCATTGTACCAGGATTCATTTTTGTATACTATATCTAATTTACATTCATGGCAACCCTGAGCAAGATAATATGGTCTTCCTTTTGTAAATGGCAAACTAACACCCCCAAATGTAATTACCCAAAGTTGCATGGTCAGGAAATAACAGAGTGAGGAGGTACACATGGGTCTTCTCTTTGTCCTGTTCCGTTACCACCTCTGTGCAGCTCTACAGCTAAGGAATCAATGAACTGTATTAAATAATTACTGCCAGGCATGGTGGTACACACTTGTAATCCCAGCATTTGGGAGGCTGAGACCGGAGGATCTGGGTTCGCCACCAGCCTCAGCTACCTAGTGAGGTACTCCGAAACTTAGTGAGACCTTGTTTCAAAATAAAGACTAAAAAATAGGACTGAGGGTATAGCTTGGAGGTAAAATGCCCCTGAGTTCAATCCCCAGTACTGCAATAAATAATTTGAGAATAACAGTTAAGACTCTATCCTATAGTTGAAGAAATAAACTTTTTTTTTTAAGAGAAATCATCTTCAACTTTTGGAAGGACTATAGGTAGCAATTCCTGTTTACGTGTGCTTGTGTTTGTCAGGTGAAATACAAAGAAGGCTGGGAGAAGACAAAGGGGAAAGGATTTGAGATGAAGCTGGATGCCATGTCTCTGCTGGCTGCCAAAGCCTCCGGGAAGCTCGCTAGCAATGTAGGTTTTCTCTCATTAGTTCAGAAATGCATAAGGAATGGTTCCAATAAAGTGTCAGTGGTCCTGCTGGAAAAAATAATGACTGTTAACATTGTAAACATCCCAAGACTTTAATCTTCCTCTGGATTCGTGAAAGACTAGAGGTGGTTTTTTTTTTTTTTTTTTTTTCTTTTCCAGAATTGTTTGTTCTCTTTGCACTTGTTAAACCAGAGCCCCCTTAGATGGCAAAGTTACTCTCTGACTCACAGTAGACTTTCTTTTCTCTCTTAAGATTAAATACAAAGAAGAATATGAAAAAACCAAAGGCAGAGCCATGGGGACGACCGACTCGAAGCTTCTGCACTCCCTGCAGGTGGCCAAGATGAGCAGCCAGGTACCCTGTTTTCCTACCCGCCAGCCCCCGCCTGACAGTGATGTCACTTTAAAAGTTTTCCCCGAGTCTGCTTCACCTGCAACTGTTATCTTTTTATTGACTTCTACCTGCAACTCTTTAATTTCCTGGCTTGTCTAAGAAGTTTATTTGCTTTCTTTATTTTGCCAAAGAATACTATTCTTTTAAAGTAGGCAAGTAGTATGGTCCTGAAGGTGACAGCATCTACAGATCAAGGTATAAAAGTGTCTGGCCACAGGTATTTGATCCACGGATGCTTACCTGGCAATTACTATGGGCAAAATACTGTGTGAGACACAGCAAGAACAAGAGACTCATAACAAGTTTAGTTCTGTTGGGAGAGTGTCTGCGTCCATTTTCTGTTGCTGTAATAGAATGCATAAGACTGATAATTTATGAAGAAAGAGGTTTATTTAGGCAGGCAGTACCAGAAGCTGGGAAGTCCAAGACTGGGCAGCTGCATCTGGTGAGGGCCTCATGTTGCATCATACAATGGCGGAAAAAGTGGAAGGGCAAGAGAGAGAGCACAAGAGCTTGCCTTGTTTTATAGCAGATTGTTCTTGTGAAACCTAATCCAGATCCACAAGAGCAAAAACTCACTCTCCAGAGACAGCACTAATCTATCCATGCCAGACCTGGTGGCACACATCTGTAATCCCAGCGCTTAGGAGGCTGAAATAGGAGGATAGCAAATTCGAGGCCACCTGGGCCACTTAAACTGTAGTTAAATCACAGCAGAGAGTTGGGCTATGAGCATCCTGTTTCTTGTGGTGATGTTCTGGATGAAGTCCATGGTCACAAACACACATAGTATTCAAAGCATTTAGTAAACAAGAAGGCCATGCCAGGCACTAACCAATCAGAATGATGCTGCTTGTAAACAACCCTAATCGCTTGGTAAATGTCACTTAAAAAAAAAATCCTCTGGAGAAGGAGAGTGCTGCAGGAAGGGACATGCCTGGCTTCTAATCAGGTCTTCCCTGCCAACTCAGAGCAGGCAAAAGGGGCCCATGAGCACCGAGTCCTGCTTTCTGGCCTCCTGCTCTGAGCTGTGAAGTAGCTTATGCAGCTCGAATGGGACAGTTGGACATAATTACCAGACAAGTCATCAAGAGGCCATGGCTCGGTGGAATGTGGGGATGGGCATCTGGATCACCTTTTGTGGGCTACAGAATGAGCCCTATGAAATGCATAGGCATGAAGCATTGAGAATTTGGCTTCAGTTTAAACAGAGAACAAATTTTTTTTTTTTTTATTTGCAAGTGCACTGACTGGGGGCCCAAAAGGTTGTGCCTTGCCCGAGGTCATAGGTAGCCAGTGATAGTGGTAGAGGGATAGAGAATTAGAACCTAGTGCTCTTACTAGCTGGCTCCACACTCCTTCCACTGTAGCAGGCTGCCCTTCCCCATCACCATCACATATCATGGTCATATCCATCGCCACCACCACCAGTCATCATCACAACTGTCACCACCATCACCACCATCACCACAATCATCACCACTATCACCACGACCAACATCGTATTACATCTCCACTGTCGTCACCATCACTACCACACCACCATCATTCTCCCCACTAACATTTAGCAAGTGTGTGCTATGTGACAATCCCTATACTAAGCACATTTTTTTTTAGTTGCAGAACTAAGGTCTGAACCCTGGGCTTTGAGCATGCTAGGCAAGCACTCTACCACTGAACTACATCCCCAGTCCAAATAAGCACATTTCTGTTACTATTTCATTTTTACTTATCCAATAGTCCCAAGGAAAATGAGCCCTCAGGGAGGTGATATAAGTTTCCAAGCTGGTAAAGGACAAATCATGTTTAAATGAGGCTTGTCTGGCTCTGCAGCTCAACTTTTCTTATTCTGCCTCTTTTTTTTTTTTTTTAATTGGTGCATTGTAATCACACATCTTTGTTAGGTACAAGCTGGTAAAGGCATACACGTACATATCTCTGCCTCTTAAAGCCTCTGCAGAATCCACAGATAGAGTGTCCCTCCTGGAGCGGTCGGGTAAAAAGGGTTGAGAGACATTCTTCCCGGAGACAGGACAGCATGGAGCCACGGCAGCCCAGCCTTGCTGCCTTTCAGAGACTTGCGCTCGGTCAGATCGTAGCACGGCCCAGAGTCCCCATTCCTCCACAGACACACCACTTCTGCCAGAGTGGGCTTTAACTAAAGGACCATGTTTTGGTATATTCCAGGTTGAATACAAGAAAGGCTTTGAAGAGAGTAAGACCCAGTTTAACCTGCCCATGGATATGGTAAACATTAGGCATGCTAAGAAGGCCCAGGCCCTGGCCAGCGACCTGGACTACAGGAAGAAGCTGCATGAATACACCGTGCTTCCCGAAGACATGAAGACCCAGTGGGCCAAGAAAGCCTCTGGGTTGCAGAGCGAGGTGAGCCCGCCGCACTGGCTGCCAGCACTCCCCGCATCTACCAAGCAGGTGCACACTTAGCGTGGTTTTGAACCAGTGTGGGAGTCTATTGCATAGCTCAGGGGACTAGGAGGAAGTGAGAGGCCCAGGGAGGACAGGCAAGCAGGAAGAGACAGCCTCAAAACAATGGAAACTCAAGGAGGTTGTGTGGGGCCCAGAGCCATCATAAAAGTTAAGATGTGTTGGTAATGGGCACGAGTGAAAGGGAGACAAATCTTGGAAATTTAGCAGATTGGCAAAGAGAGTCCTTGGCCCAAAAATATGAGAAATGGTCTTTTGGGTAAAATTGGGGTGTTCCAGCACTAGGGTAGAATATGCTGTTCTCATAACAAGGTGGACCCCATGGCTTTACCTCCCAAGTAGAGCTCTGCCTGGCTATAGAGGAGGAGGGGGCTGTTCTTCTGGGAAGACAAATAATGCTGGATCAAGATTCCCTTAACTCTCTCATTGATTCTGTCCTGCCTGTGTCTAATGAGATCCTGGTGCTGTTTCTCTTACAGCTGCAGTACAAAGCCGACCTGGCATGGATGAAGGGAGTTGGGTGGCTGACCGAGGGGAGTCTCAATTTGGAACAGGCCAAGAAGGCTGGACAGCTGGTCAGCGAGGTAACCACTGACCCTAGGTAGCCACTGGCCCCTAGGGGCTTCCAGCACCTTGAGTCACCAAGAGTGGCCTTTTCCTTTGATTTGCCCCCGCCTGTCCAGGGCTTTTATTTTGGATGTGATTCCAAGGGAAGAATTTCTCCATTTTGCACCTGCAGCACACCCTGAATGAACTCTCCTCACCCTTAAACTCCCTGGAGAGTGATCTTTAAGAAGCCTACCAATATGCTTTTTAAATAGATTTTTGTTTGTACATTGTCATTAAACATCATAATGAGGTTTGGAGTAATAGGAACACACGTGCGCACAGAACTTGGTGTGTTTCCCTCCAGATCCCTTCCCTCTCCATCTCCTACCACCCACCCTTCCCTAGTACATGCAATTGAGATTGGCCACACCACTCCTGGGTATTTTTTCCAAAGGCAATGAAGTCAGCACATTATAGTGATACTTGCAGATCCGTGTTTATAGCAGCACAATTCACAACTGCCAAATTATGAAGCCAGCCCAGAGGTGTCCATCAAGAGGTGAATGGATTACAAAACTGTGGTCTATACACACAATGGAATTTTACTCAGCTCTAAAGAACAATATGATGTCATTTGCAGGAAAATGGATGGAACTGGAGAACAGTATGCTAAGTAAAATTAGCCAGTCTCAGAAAGTGAAGGATTAGCCGGGCGTGGTGGCGCACGCTTGTAATCCCAGCATTTGGGAGGCTGAGACCAGAGGATCCGGGTTCGTGGACAGCCTCAACTACCTAGTGAGGCACTCCGCAACTTAGTGAGACCCTGTTTCAACATAAAGGATACAAAATAGGGCTGGGGGTGTAGCTCGGAGGTAGAATGCCCCTGAGTTCAATCCCCAGTACTGCAAAAAAAAAAAAAAAAAAAAAAAAAGAAAGTGAAGGATTGTATGTTTTCTCTCATATGTGGAAGCTAGAGAGAAATTGGGAAACAAAAGGGACTTCAGATAGAAGAGGAGAAACTCCGGTGGAGAGGTGGAGGGGATTTAGGGGAGGGGGAAGGAGATTTGATGAAGGAAACAGTTTAAATAATGAATGCTGTGACTATCAATATACTTTAAGAAGCAGTAATGGCCAGGGAATAATTTGGTATAGAAAGATTGTACAGACTGAGCATCCGCTGATGCCACAAGTAGAAAATTCCACCCCATGAAATTTTGTTTAATGCACAGAATTATTTAAAGCTCTGTATAAGATTATCTGGAAGCTATATGTATAAGGTATGTATGAGGTATATATGAAACATAAATGAATTTTTTCATTTAGATTTGAGTCTCATCCCCAAATTAATTTCATGTATATGCAAACATTCCCAAATCCCCAAATATCTGAAATCCAAGACTTCTGGTCCCAAGCATTTGGGCTCAGGGATACTCAACCTGTAATGTCTTTCTTGGGTGAGGCGGATGTGATTCCTTCTGAGTCAGAGTCTGATCGTTGGAGGAGAGTGTTCTCTTCACGTCTAGGCCTTAAATGCACTGCCGGCTTTGGGCAAGTGGGCTAAGCTTCCTGCCCCTCTTTCCCTCATGTAAACATGAGAAGGTTGAATAGGATGCTCTCCAAGGGCCCTGTGGCTCTAAACATGTGCCTCCCTTTATGCCACGGAAAGCTGGCTTTGGCGGCAGGCAGAGGAGGACTTTTGAAGGACATTTCATTTGGAAGTGTGACTATTTCAGGAACTTTGTTTGGGATCTTCAGTGGGGATTCTTGTCTCAGTGCCTGGAAGGCTGAGTCGGCATATCTCTTGCGAATGACAATAATAGCCATAAAATAGCTATTTTATTGCTATTTAGGGATTGATGACAATTATTTAATCAACAGTCTAGTTGATTGACCACTTTGAGTGTGTTAATACAAATTGCTATTTAAAGTTCCACAACTGTTCTTTGTGAGTAGATATTATGATTATCCTATTAACATTCCCATTTTACATATGAGAAAAGTGAGACTTAAGTCATACTTCAAGTGGGTAGCAGACCTGGGCTCTGTACCTTGTTTGTGTGACCCAAAGTCCTAGCTCTTCACCACTAGGCAATATTGTATCCTCAAAGCATGTTTTGTTATTTATTTATTTATTTTTCATTTACTTATTGATTTTGTAGTACTGGGAATTGAACCCAGACACCTTCTATCTCTGAGCTCTACCCTTGGCTGTTTTGTTTTGAAATGGGGTCTCACTAGGTTGCTGAGAGTCTAACTAGGTTGGTGAGACTATCCTCAAACCTGTGATCCTCCTTGTCTCTGCCTCCCAAGTACTGGGAATATAGACTTGTGCCACCACACACAATTTATTCTTATCTTCCCACTGTACTCACCCTTCTCTCAAAGACACAGGGTGAGTATATATAAATAAGAAAGGACAATCTTCTAGGGTTCCCATTACTGAGGTTCTTTGAGTCTAACTGAAATCCAGATGGAACAACACGAGCCCCATCTGTCTTAGATGTGGGTGCCATCTTGGGATACCCAGGCAATCAGTCATTCAGCCTCAGGAATATCAGTCTCTATCTCACTTCCTGAGTTGGATTCTAATTTTTAAGATCCTGGAGGGCCAGAAGGATTTTTTTTTGGTCTCCTCCACCTTTTTTATATGCCAAAATAGATTCCTGGCTCCTCAGTAAGTACGTATGACTTGGCCAATGCAGAGTGTGGCAATTTTCAGCCATGAAAAGGTCATGGGCTTCCTTCAGTTATGTAGTAAAGGAGTTTTCCTACTCAATACAAAGGAACTAGGGAGTAAAATCAGAAGACTTTTTAGAATATTTTCTCTAGAAGGTTTTTTCCTGCTAAAGGGAGGAAGCTTGGAGTTTCCAGTGTTCCGATCAGTGTTCTGGGTTCAGTGGGAACCGTAACACTCTTGTTGACGGCACTGGGAGTTTTGGTGGCACCAGGCTATGCGCTCATCTCTGATCTCCCTGTCACATGCAGCTATTGCTTCCACAAGCTGTCCTCAGAGGCCACCTTTCCTGTCCACTCTGGCAACTCCAAAGGCCAAAGGAGCCAGTCTTCAGGAAAGACAAGAAGTCCCCAGGAGGGGACAGAATTAGCACTTTTGAACGTTTGCCACCTAGTGTGTGGCTGTAAATGGGAACTTGATGAGACAAAGACCTCAGTGATCTCTAGAATGAGAATCGGGGGCCTCTGCTTGCGGCGTCTGGTGGTCCTTTTTTCCTTAGAACCAGTGCTTCCCAGATAATCAGGATAACACCATGGGCAGTGGCGATGGATGGTAAGGACTTGGCTTGCTGGAAAGCATGGCACTGAAGCCTCTACTTCACCCCAGCATGGAGGAGCTGCTGCTGTTGTCCCCGTTGAAACAAGGGATACTCAGGTCCACTTAGTGATGGGCCCAGTGTCATGAAGCTGGAAAGAGGTGGAGGCAAGATTTGAACCTCCATCTTCATGGTTGTAAAGTTTCCTCTACCTCACTCCCCAATGTCAGAGCTAGATTTACAAAGTGAAAACATAGCCGGGTGTGGTGGCACATGCTTGTAATCCCAGTACTTGGGAGATGGAGACAGGAGGGTCTCAGGTTCAAAGCCAGCCACAGCAACTTAGTGAGGCTGTTGGCAATTTAGCGAGACCCTGTTTCTAAAAAAAATATAAATAAATAAGATAGGGCTGGGAGTGCAGCTTGGAGGTAGAATGCCCCCGGGTTCAATCCTCAAACACACACGCACGCACGCACACAGTGGAAACACTCCACTGTGTACAATGAAATACAGAGTCTGCTGAAGGGAAATTCTAAAGTTCTCATTCTGTGATAGCAATGAAGTAAAACCCACTGAGCAGGCTGACTTGGGGCTGCGTGGTTCTGTTTAAGCTGCAGGACCACCCAGAACATCCTCACCAAGGAAATGCTTCTGGGGCCACAGAATGTGTGCCTGTGTATGCGCACAGTATGTGATGGCAGGGCGCAGTGCAATCTTAATACTGCGGGGTCCCTTTCTTTCCGAAACAGAAAAACTACCGCCAGAGGGTTGACGAACTGAAGTTCACCAGCGTAGCCGACAGCTCCCAGATGGAGCATGCCAAGAAGAGCCAGGAGCTGCAGAGTGGGGTGAGTCCTGGGCTGCCCTTTCTTCACCAGGCTACGGTGTCATGGGCCTGGGAACCTTTGGGGACAGCAGCAGGTGCTGCCTAGGCACAAACAGGGACCAAAGAACCTTCCTCATCAATCGGCTGGGCCTGGCTTTCCCCAGGTTTCTAGGCCATTTCTGGGGACTGGACACCAGGTCTCTCTCCTCCCCTAGCCCCCAACCACTTCTCCAATTATTAGAAAGAGATACAGAGATGGCTTTATCTCATCTTTGCTCTCAATATTCCTTAATTCCTTCTCCTTCCTTTCTCTTTCTTCTCTCATCAAAGACTCTGTAACTCTGGAGCTAGTTAACTTGGATGAGGTTTGCTCATAGGATGTGTGTAGGTCATGATCATTTGAGCTCAAATAGGGGAGGCAGAAAAATGAGGTGCCGTGTACCTTATTTACCCACTAGTGTTGCGTACCGAGTGGGTCCCTACTTCCTACAATCTGGCCGGGCTCTCCCTAGCTTTGCTTCCTACAGGTCCAGGTAGTCCTCCTGGAAAGGATGCTCTCCACATCACTCAGAGGCAGCAGAAAGTCATTGTTTGGACACTTAATTCAGGGACTGGACACCAGGTCTCTCTCCTCCCCTAGCCCCCAACCAGTCAGGGGAAATGGAGTGAGAGAGAGCAAGGGTGCCAAGTTGTCCACGGACAAGTCCCTGGTGCTGCCTTTGAGTCCCTGCTCACTGCCTGGTGTCGGTACCTCCTGGTGCATTCACACTGGTTCTGGAGGCCCAGAGGGCAGAGCGTGCCTCTTGTCTTTCAGTCTTGGGGCGCCTGAGCTCATCTGAGCCCCCGGGGAATTTCCTCTGGACAATGGAATTTCCTGTGGACAATGTAGATGAGAACAGCTTGGGGATGTGGATGGCAGCTCCAGGGACAGGTGTAAAAGCAGAGACCTTGCAGGGCTTTGAGGTCAGCCCCTGACCTTAGCCCCATTCACTGTGCTCTACCACCCAGTGTCGGAGCTGGTGGTTTGTTTTAAATTTTGTTTTGTAACTGATATATAATATTTGTACATATTTCTGGGATTCAGCATTCTAATTTGATACATGTGTACAATGTGGAATGATCATATCAGGGTAACTAGCATTTCCATCTCCTTAAATAGCATCATTTCTATGTGTTGGAAGCTTTCAAACTCTTCTCTAGTTATTTGGAAACACATAATTTGGGGCGCTCTTTGCCCTGTTGAGCCATACAGCATTAGAAATGCTTTATTTGAGCACTCATTACCTGTCCTCTCTATCCTCCTCACCCTCTACCCTTCCAAGCATCCAGTGGCCTCTGTTCTACTCTCTATTTCCTTGTCATCCACTTTTTCAGTTTCTACAAATCAGTGAGATCATGGGGCACTTGTCATTCTGTGCCTGGCTTACTTCACGGAACACTGCGCCCACCCTCCAGCTCCATCTGTGTTCCGCAGGGGTAATGGACTTCCTTCCCCTCCCCGAGCTTTGCACCTGCTCCTGACCCTGCACTCTCTCCCAACAGGTGGCCTACAAGGCAGAGAACGAGCAGTCCATCCATCAGTACACCATCAGCAATGAGGAGCCGCTCTTCCTGCAGGCCCGGGCCAACGCAGCTCACCTCAGTGAGGTACCGAGGGCCTAGGCGGCCATGGGCCCTGCTCCCATGTCTAAGTCTCTGCTCACACAGCATACTAGCCACACTGGTTGTATTAACTGAGGTTCCACACAGCTGATTGTCCTAAACCAGCTTGTGGTTCCTACCAGTGTTTGGGGTTTTTTTATTTGTTTTTGGAGGGGGTGTCTAACAGCCTTTCCTAGCTGTGAGCAGAGGAGGGAGGACCTCAGGCCCTGAATCCATCACGGGACCTCAGGGGGTGACTATTCCAGGGGCCAGAGGGGGATCAAGGAGGAAGAGAAGTAGACGTTTGCTGCAAATGCCTGGCTTCTACCACTTAAAAAAGTGTATGGTTTTTAACACATTCTTTTCTCTCTCTCTCTCTCTCTCTCTCTCTCTCTCTCTCTCTCTCTCTCTCTCTCTTACAATTATTCACATTAATTGCATAAATGACTGGGTCTCACTGACATGTCCATACATGGATCTTTCATGCTTTGATGATATCCTCCTGCCTCCCACCCTTTCTTGTCCTTCCCTCCCCGTCCTACCTAACAGTAAATCTGTCTTCTGTTTTCTGCTCATCTTTTTGTTTGTTTGTTGTTGTTTTCCAGTTTTCACATATGAAAGAGAACGTACGATATTTATCTTTCCATGTCTGGCTAGTTTTGCTTAACACAATGACCTCTAGTCCCATACATCTGTCCAAAATGCACATGCAGAAAAGTCACAGTGAAAAGTGAAGCTAATAACTAACCCTTCCTCACTGGATTCTCAAGAGTGAATATATATAAAGTGCTCAGAATGTGTGCAGTGGTAGCTATCAGATGTGAAAGTACCCATAGTCCCGTCTTCCCCCTCTGTTCTCCAGGGCTGTTCTCGGCTCTCCCCACCCAGCTCCCACCCAGTTCCCAGATCTTTGGGGTCCTGATCTGGTAACAGGTGGATAGGAGAATTGGAAGGAGAAATAGATGCTAAATTGACATACACACAGAAAGAGAGGAGCACCTTCTAGAAGAAAGACTGAAAACATGGAGGTAGGGGCAGGAGATGGAACGAAAGGATAGGCAAGGCCCTGGTGAACTGGCAAAGGTGCAGCTGGAGCCCTGCTGCCGGGGCTTGTGCATGATGCAGAGAGCAGGTTTTCCACAAATGCTGTGTCCTGCAATGTTGTTCTGCCTTCTTCATGTCTTGGGGGCTTCCATGAAGATCTCTAGTATTTTCAAGGCATCTGGAGTTTAATCTCTGCTTCTTTTAATTGAAGCCCTATGTGACAAGAAGGCTTCAGGCAGTAACAAGAAGGCCTTGTTATATTCAGGCTAGGAGAATCTAGGGCTTTCAGTTTCTAGAGAAGAAGGTAATTGCTGTTTCTTGCCTAGGAAGGTCATTACAGAGTCTAGAGAAACGCTCTCACATGAGGATACTCTCTTCTCTCCTAAATCCTAGAAACTGTACAAGAGCAGCTGGGAAAACCAGAAGGCAAAAGGATTTGAACTGAGTCTTGATTCCTTGACCTTCTTGGAAGCCAAAGCCAGGAGGGACCTGGCCAGCGAGGTGAATTATCCCCCAACCCACAAGACACGGATTTCTGCTTCTTAATGTCTGGGAAAGTCTCAAAGCATCTGGGCAGGTGCTTCATCTACCTAAATCTCAGGCTTCTTACGTGTAAGGGAGATGTATTAGTTAGCCTTTTCATCACTGTGACCAAATCACCTGCCAAAAATAACTTAAAAAGAAGAAAGGTTTTTTTTGACTCATGGTTTGAGAGGTTAGTCCATGGTCAGCTGCTCCAAGGCAGATATATTAGGCAGCAGGGCGTGGTAGATGAACACTGTTCAGCAGCTGGGAGCCAAAGAGAGAGAGAGGAAGAGAGAGCAAGAAGCAACAAGGGACAGATATAGTCCTCAAGGCCGCACCCCCAGTGACCCCCCTCCTTGACCATGCCCTGCCGGTCTACAGTTCCCACCCAGTAAGTGTGTTCAGATTATTAATTCATTAATGGATTTACCCACCGGTGAGGTTAGAGCCCTGATTCAATTATTGCACCTCTGAATATTTCTGTATTACTAACACATGAGCTTTACTGGGAAACAGGTCAGAGCCAAACCGTAACATCGAGGATAATAACAATCACCCTGCAATGAGATATTATGCCAGTGCCTAGCAAAGTGTGTGCCACATGTCGGTTTTGGTTAAGTGGTAACTATTATTATTAGTAATCGTAGCACGAGTAATAATTCAGGGTCTTCACTTTACAGAGAAACTGATGCCCAGAAACGTCCCATGACTTTCTAGCAGCTACTTTTTCTTTATAATGTGTCCACTACGTCTAAATATGTTATAGCCCGTTAATGGTTGAGAGTATAGCCTCTGGAGTCAGATAAACCTTGGATAAAATCCCAGCTCCATCGCCTACTACCATTGCTATTTTGGGCAGATTGTTAAACCTTTCAATATCTGAGTTAACATGCTGGTAAACTGGTAATTGCAAATGGTTATGAGGACATGAAATGAGTTGATGTATATTAAGTATTTTATAGTCCAATGTCATGTATTATGAGTCTGATGAGAGATAAGGAGTTTAGGCCAGAATATAAGTCAAACTCTGCTTCTTTCATTGAAAGTCTTACTTAAAAAAAAAAAAAATTCAACTCAACTCTCAGCCCGGTGGCTTGGTGATGAGGTTGATTTACATTCTGACATAAGCTCTTTATCTTTTTATTTGTGTTGGTACTGGAGATTGAACCCAGGGGCATTCTACCTTCAGGCTATACCCCTAGCCCTATTTTATTGTTTTATTTTGAAATGATCTCTCAGGAAGTTGCTAAGGCTGACCTTGCTGCTGTGATCCTCCTGTCTCAGCCTCCCAAGTACTGGGATTATAGGCACGTGCTACCACGCCTGGCTTGAGCTCTTCATCTTGTAGTTGGCTGGTAACATCTTAGAACCATCTGTGGATGCCCTTGGAGTGGCTCACCTTTACCCTAAGCCTGGCTTACAGTATTTGTTCACTAAATAGTAGCTGATGTTGATACTTTTGTAGGCAGAGATGAGAGTAGAGCCCAAGTCTCCTAATGACTGTAGTAATGATGATGTTGAAAATGTCACAGAGTGGTACCCTGTTACAGTTTTCAAAGCATTTCCACATCTATTCTTTCTTTCTTTTTTTGTGGCAATGGGGATTGAACTCAGGGGCATTCTATCTCCAAGCTATACCCCCAGCCCTATTTTTTTTTTTGGAAACAGGGTCTCACTAAGTTGTGGAGTGCCTCACTAGGTAGCTGAGGCTGGCCTCGAACCTGGATCTTCCGATCTCAGTCTCCCAAATGCTGGGATTACAAGCGTGCGCCACCACGCCTGGCTCACATGTATTCTTTCTTCTGCTTCTCATTGCTCATGGCCTAGAGTTTTATTTTCAGGCAACATCCCCCCGCCCCCTTACCTCTTGAGTTCCTTTCTCAAATAGCAATTGTATTTTAGGTAGTCTGTATATTTTTCATTTCATGACTACTTTTTATTTATAATGTTCCCACTATCCAAAATGATTTTAAGGTGGCTTTCGTAGAAAACTACCATGAAACTCAGGCCACTTAAAAATAAATCCAAGCCAGGAGTGGTGGCACATGCCTGTAATCTCAGTACTTAGGCAGCTGAGACAGGAAGATTGCAAGTCTAAGGGGAGCTTCAGCAACTTAGTGACACCTCATTTCAAAATAAAATAGGGCTGGGGTGTAGCTTGGAGGTAGAATGCCCCTAAGTTCAATCCTCAGTACTGTGCAAACACACACACACACACACACACACACACACACACACACACACACACTCCAGAAAGAGTGTCCTCAAATAATTAGGGAAGGAATGGAATCTTGCTAGAAAAATTTGTAGAAGACTGTTATAATAACAGAGCATTCAGTTGAGCTTGGAGCTCCCTGGCAGCCAAGGTGAAAGGAAATAGTGGGTAGTAATATTTTATCTCATCATTTGACAAAAAGAAATAATCTATCAGTTATCCAAACTAATTATACTAATAGGATTCTATCAAATGGCTTTGTTTTAACTCTGATGCCTGCAGTTTGAAGCTTATCAATCCCTTCAGGAGATTCTTACGGATCACTGCTCTATCCTCCTATCTAGGTGAAGTACAAGGAGGACTATGAGCGGTCCAGAGGGAAACTCATTGGGGCACAGGGTGCCCAGGGGGATTCGCAAATGAGCCACTCGCTGCAAATGTCCAAGCTGCAGAGCGAACTGGAGTACAAGAAGGGCTTCGAGGACACCAAATCCCAATGCCACGTATCCCTGGACATGATCAACCTGGAGCACGCCCGCAAGGCTCAGCACTTGGCCACAGACATCGGCTACAGGACGGTCCCACATCACTTTACAGCTCTGCCCACAGACATGAAGGTGGAGTGGGCCAAGAAGGCGTACGGCTTACAGAGCGATGTAAGCTCTCTGTGCTTGTGTGTGTGTGTGTGTGTGTGTGTGTGTGTGCGTGTGTGTGTACCTGTGTGCATATGTGTGCTAGTGTTCTGCGAGTGTTTCCCCAAGCCCTGCAAGACACATTCATGCTTATGGGATGCCCATTTCTGGATCCCTAAGTGGAAGCACTTTTACTTCTTAGTGGTTTAACTTTTATTCAGACTATGCCCATTTAAAATTCTGTACTCACAAACAGAAAACCATGGAGTTACTTTTCTCTTCTTGGACTCCTGATCTATGTATGTCTCCTGGGTTTCTTTTTACTGCCTGGGAATGTTTATTTGGGACCTTCTTAGCTGCAGTGGGCTCTGGGACACTGTCGGTGCCAGCCTGGAATGAGCAGCTGGCTAATCTTCAACAACTCCTCTCTTCTCCTCCTCCTCCTCACATCCCTCCTCCCCTGGCCCTTTCTTTCTGTTTTCAGTTGACTCTTGTACAAGAATGTGGGCAGATAAAAAAGTAGGGTCAGCAGTAGCCTGGCTGTTACACACACGTGTGTGCATGCTTGTGTGTGTGTGTTGTGTAAGTTGTGTGCAGGCACCCCGTCCTGGCCTAACTGTTCCATGATCTAGAGATGATATACCAGTTTTAGAGAAGTGTCCCTTTAAATAACTTTCCATTAAAACTACTTGTTCAATGGCAAGTAAAGAAATGAGAAATGCCCTCCTCCCACCCCCCACCATGGTGGAAGGAAGGAATCGCACGGTGGGAAGCCGAGATGTCTTGTGAAATCCTCTCCAATGGCTCCCACCTGGGTTCTGCTAGGAATTCTCATCTTCTTCTCCCCTTCATGTCATTTTAAACAAGAAAACCAGGAACGCAGACAATGCAGATGCTCTTCTTTCTGGGGTAGAGGGGAGTCCCTAATGAGGGTCAAGGGTGACTGGGCTCCTCCTGCTCCACCCCTGTCCTGTTGGGCGGGGCCTAAAGCCACCATCCACAGGGAGGGCTCCAATTAAAGGGGAAATTAATTTACTTTTTGGAGCCCTACCTGTGACTGTGTAGAAATGGGTAAGACAAAGGTGGCATCTAATTTGACTCAGCTGGCACCAAGGGGACATTGGGAGCCGTTAATGGCCCTTTAAATGTCTGTGCAACAACAATGGCCTGCCTTTTTATTATTTTTTTTTCTTTCCTTCTTTCTCCTTTGTCAGAACCAATACAGGGCAGATGTGAAGTGGATGAAAGGCACGGGCTGGGTCGCCACTGGGTCATTAAATGTGGAGCAGGCGAAGAAGGCAGGAGAACTCATTAGCGAGGTGAGATTTCCTGACAGCGTGCAACGGGCCTGGCTACATTAGGCGTGCGGCGCTTCTGTATAAAATTAAAATAATTTCCACTCAAAAGGCAAAGAAAAAGGCGAAGCCACATGAAAGGCCTCCAAACCCAGACTAGGGCTGGTAATTAGAGGGAAACCACATACCAAACACACACCAGTAAGGGGCCCATAGAGCCCTGGCAAAAACAAAGTAGGTGACAAATGATATTATGAATAATAATGACAATCAAACGGTGCTCAATTGCTACCCACCAACTTACCTTTTTAATGAAGCAACACAGGAGAGATGATGAAAAGATACATTTATTGCACCCGGAAAGCCCTTTTGTGACTTTATTCACATTTTCCTCTTCTCTTTCTGCCACAGTGTAAATAGATTTTGAATCTTCACGTGGTGTCTAACCGGGTGCCATGGTTGGTTCTTTCTTGTAGGAGGGATGTCTCACCTCCACTGAGTTTAAATCTCCCTCCTGCCGACTTAGAGCCACCCTGGCTGGACCCTAAGGCATTGCTGCTTCTAAAAAGGGACCGTTTCTCCACATTTTAGTACAGTGTGTTGAGCATCAATTTTGAAAACTGTATCAGGGTTTCTCAGCCTCAGCCCTATAGATATTTTGCTAATTCTTCATATATATATATTTTATTGTTTATTTTTAAATACTTTTTATTGGTGCATTGTAGCCTCCCATCATAATGTAGTTCAGACTGATAGGGACATACATGCACAGAGGACTTGGTGAGCTTTCCCCCGACTCCCCATCCCCTCTCCCTCCTCTCCTCCATACCTGATATTGAGATTGTCATGGATAATTTCACATATGTAGATAATGTCGATGAAAGTGTTTCCTTCATTAATTTTCCACCACAACCCTCCACTAAACTGCCTCCATCACTCCACTGGGGTTTCTCCTCCATTATCTAAAGTCCCTCTTATATCCTGATCACTCCCTAGCTTCCGCATATGGAAGACAACATACGACCCTTCACTTTCTGTGACTGGCTTGTCTCACTAATTCTTTGTTGGTGGGGTGGTCTTAATTTGTCACCTTATTTTGCAAACTTCTCAAGAAATTTGCTTACCTATCTTGATGTTCTAGCCTCATACCAGTTTTCGAACTTTAGGAAGTAAGACAAGACATCTTCGGGAAACTTTCCCCTGCTATCTTATTTCAGGCTGGCGTGTCTAGATTAGTGTCTGATTGGGCTGACTTCTTGTCTGTCAGAAAGAGTGGCAGGCACTATTGAAAGAGCTGCAGGTGAGAACGCATACACTTGTGGTGTAAAGCAGGAGTCAGCAAACCTTTTCTGTAAAAGGCCAGATAGTAAATGTTTTCAGCCTTGCCGTTTATATGGTCTCTGTCACAATAGTAGCTAGAAAATGGTCATAGACCATAGATGATATATAAATGAATGAGTATGATCCTGTTCCAATAAAACTTTATTTACAGAAGCAGATGGAGGGCCAGAGATAGCTGTGTCTAAGACAAGCTAGTACAGTATACAAAAATCCAACTAGACAAATGAGGGGATGTTTATAAAATAATTATTTGATTTGGGAAAACATAAATGCATGGTCCCATTAAAATCACAACCATTTTAGTTCCCCAGAAATGTACTTTGATTAAAATAAAAAGGAATTAATTTAAGCATCATTTTCAGAACACTTCAAAATTGGGTTCCTAGGTCTTTGCCAGAATTTAAGTTTTTCATTTTTTTTTCTTTTGGTGTCTTTCAAATTGTATAATGGCTCCTTTTAATAATAGTACCTTTTTCCTTATTATTGCAATATTTTAAATAATTATTATATATAACTAACTGAACCAGCCTCTAAAGTAATTGGAGAGTATCCATTCCCTGACAGTTAAATGCAAAGGTTTTGTCTGTGATAATTTGTAGCAAGTCTTTTTGTGGGAGGAAAATAGAAAGCTTCCATGAATAAATATAACTATGAGGCTCTTTCTTAGAGCCAAACTAAGATATTTAAATAACTGAGACATAATATTTGAAGCCTATAAAAAGAACCTTTTCCTAAATGTGGATCCTGCAGTATTTTACTGGTATAACCTAATTTTGAGATGTTGTCTTTGCACCAGGTAGAAATGCTTTAATGTTAATTGACATGAGGTTATTCTTAAATTGAAACAAATATTAACCTGAAGGCACCTAGGATATAAAGATGGAGGAAGTAGAATAATAATTATGTTCACAAATTCACTCTAATCTCAAGCAACCTATGATTTTCTCTTTCAAATGGCATGAAAGAGCAGCACAAAATTCACAGCTTTGATCTTTTCCTGCTCAACAGAAGAAGTACCGTCAGCATCCAGATGCTTTGAAGTTTACCAGTATTAAAGACACTCCGGAGATGGTCCAGGCCAGAATTAGTTATACCCAAGCAGTGGATGTAAGTGATAATGTATATACATTATGACTCTAGGAGTGGGCTCTTCTTTCAACAGTGCGATTGAAGCTGAGGGGATCTTGGGCTTGTTCCTTCTGTTGTCCTAAGGATGAAGGAGCTCCTTGTCCTTTTCGAAACTCCCCTTAGCAGGGGTGCTTCCTCATTAGGATGCAAATGGGGCGGTCCTGCATTTAGGATGCCAAGTGGGGCACTGTGCCCCACTGCCCCATGATGCTCCCCTTCCACCCCATTTGCATGGCTTGTAGAATTATCTGCAGGGAGACCTCTTTCCCCTCGCCTTTTGTTGGAAAGTGTTTTCGGAACTGGAACTTTGGGTGAACTTCTTGCTAATTGGAATCCTGAAGCCATGCTTAGGGCTCTTTGAGATTCAAGGGCAGGGATTGTTGCTCTCTCTCAATTTCCCAGACATTGAAAATGGTTTGGGTTTGATTTATAGACATTAGCCTGACTTTCAGGCTACTTCCCACAGTCCTTTTATAATAGGAAAGCAAGATTTGATCCTTTGCCCTCCTGGCACTGGGTTCATTAGAGGCTAAATGGAACACTGACCAGATCTTATGAAAATTCACTTTAAGACTTCAGTTAGCTCTGTTTGGCTGATCTTATGGATAGACGATCTCCTGCATCTTTGTGTAAAGCAGACCTGGCTTTTAAATTTCTTTGAGCCATTCGACTCACCTCACGGAAAATTTACAATGCTTGGGAGTGGGGCTTTTAAAATTCCCTTCCTTCCTTCCCAGCAAATTGTTCTGGTTGTGCCCTACTGGACAGGGTGAGGGCCTGTCAGAATATGGGATGGGATGATTTCCAAACTTACAGGCTTAAGGAATGGGCTTAGGAATTTATAATTTCTTGTTAATAAGCCCATCAAAATCAAACTAAATTCTGAGAAACACAGATGGTCAAACAAGAATTTCTTCCAAGAAAAAACAATCCTTGCTGGGTCCTTACCCTAACCAACTCTAGGGGGCACTGCTGTGATACGCAGAAACTCGGACACAGCTGATAAGATTTGGGATGGAAAAGCCTGGTTTAGAAACTTTCTCTGGCAGCTGATGGTGACTCCATGTGTCGCTGCAAAGTACAAGGACATCAGAGGCCCAAATCAGAGTTCTGTGTGGAAAAGGACCCCACATCCACCCACAGGACATGTATTAGGGCAAACATCCTTCAGGTGGGGAAGGGATAAGGACTGGGGTGGGCATGGTAAAAATTCAGAAAGCACCCTCTAGTGTGCTTTCTGCATTCTAATGCCCTCTCACTGCTCATAGTTGTGGGGGTTTTTTTTGTTGTTTTGTTTTTGCAGTACTTGGGATTGAACTCAGGGGCATTTCACCTCCGAGCTATACCCCCAGCCCTATTTTTTTATTCTTTATTTTGAAACATGGTCTTACTAAGTTGCAGAGGGCCTCACTAGGTAGCTGAGGCTGGCCTCGAACCCGGATCCTCCAGTCTCAGCCTCCCAAATGCTGGGATTACACGCGTGTGCCGCCACTAGACCTCATTTTCTCACTTGGCACTCAGCTCAGCAGTGTACTGAGAGTGGAGGGTTCACAGGGGGCAAAGTTTCAGACTGTCATGTTCTGAGCTGGAAAGTAGAACCAACCGTGGAGAGAGTGGCGTGTATGTCACCATGCTAGCTGTGAAATCTGGGTGGAGGCAGGATGCCTGCCATCATGTGTCCCCGAGGGCATGGCAGCTGCAGCACCTTGGTTTCCTGGGTGTAACTTGGCTGATGGCTGTGGGTGGAGGCCTTGGTTTTAATGAAAAAACAAAACAATACAAAACACACCTCTCTCCATCTACAGAGGTTGTACAAGGAACAAGGAGAAAACATAAAACATCATTATACACAGACAGCAGACCTGCCTGAAGTCCTGCTGGCCAAGCTGAATGCCATGAACATCAGCGAGGTGAGGCTGACCTGGGGGTCCCTGGGGTCCATGCTGGAAGGTTGGGGTACTTCATACTCTTAGAAGAGCCTGCTCTGCGGTAATGCTCTGCTATGACCACCTTGGAATTTGTGATCTCTTTAAGCAAGGGAACCCACATTTTTGTTTGCATTGAGCTTTGCAAATGATGTAGCCATTTCTGCAGAGGAGTCAAGCTCATTGGAGTGAACGAAGCATGGAAAACTACCTACTTTAGTACAAAGGGCGTTTGCAAGCAGGAGCTGAAGTATGGGTTATCTCAGTAAAGCTGAGTTAGTCTCCCAAGTGGAAGTGCCAAGCGGGTACTTGGGGGCTTAGCTCCTCCTCATCATAATCTCTGTCTGCCCTCCCTCCAGTCATTCCTGTTCTTCCATAGAGACTTTTGGCTTTTTAAAAATTTTACATGAAGTGCTATGCAAATGCAGCCTGGGCCTCCTTCTTCCAATCAACTCGCTGCTCAGGAAAATCTGGGTCTGACTCTGGATCCTTTGCTTTAACCCCTCCCCTCTATGGCTTTACCTGACTAGGGTGGGTGGGAAGCAGGAGCCCACTCTTGGAAGATTTGTTCTAAACCACAATGACCTCTAACCCCAAGAGGGTGGGGGTGGGAGACAGAACCCCACCACAAACCAGATTCCCATTTTGGAAAAGCAGAGTTTAGGAAACTACCAGGTCACATAAAGGTCTTTATTTGTACACATCTTCCTGGCAGACACGTTATAAGGAATCCTGGAGCAAACTTCGAGACGGGGGCTACAAACTGAGGCTGGATGCCATTCCGTTTCAGGCAGCAAAGAGTTCTGGTGAAATCATAAGCGACGTGAGCATCCAATACCATGGCAGTGTTTAAAACTAACCAGCTTTTACTCCTTTGCCTCTAACCGCTGTCTTCTTTTGCCTGGGGATAATATCCTCTCCTCTCCGAACTGTGTTAGGGCAATCAGATAACGGCCAGTGAGAAAGAACATATAACAAAAAAATCCCTAGCCTGGGCTACAAAGCCAAATGCTAGACAGTAAACATGGACCCTGGGCAGATGAAATGCACCCTCTACCAAGAGTTTCCATAAAGCGAGTCTACGTGAAGGGGCTGTTAACAATGCGCGCACCTTCTTCCAGCCTGGGCCGCCCAAGTGCTAATGTGTCCTGCCATTTCATAGCTGAGCCCTTTAGTCATTGGGAGTCTTGCATATGAAAGAATAGACCTTTTGACGACTCCCGCGCGTTTTCTTTTAACTCACCCAGTGACTGTCAAAAGAACAAAACATTTTTGCCCAATACCCACCTCTTCCATTCCGTGTCCCTTGTCCCCGAGCTGTTACTCTCTCCCGCTCTCTTTCCCTTTAGTACAAATACAAAGAGGCATTTGAGAGAATGAAAGGACAGATGCTTGGCTCCCGGAGCTTGGAAGATGATCTCAGCCTCGCACATTCAGTGCACGCGACCTCGCTGCAGAGTGATGTAAGTGGGGGGAAAGACCGTGGGAGCCGGGGGGCGGGAGGCGCCTGGCGATGCTCCTGGCACAGCTGGCTCCTGTCGTTTGTCCTTCTGGAAATCGGTATCAGTCATGCCATTAAATCGCCTCTGGGCTTCAGCTTCTTCCTCTATAAAATGAGGTTGCATAAGTTGACCCCTTAGTTCCTTTCCGGGCTAGACATTCTTTGATTTTGACCCCTGGCCGCAAGGGGTGGCCTGTGGCCTGAATTTGGCCTGCAAGAGGTATTTTGTTTGGCCTGCGAAGTGAATTCATTGCAAACATGTAAAAATGGAAATTTCTACACCAAAGTTTGCGACTTCTGGCCAGAAGCTAGACTGGGTTCCTGAAGGCTGAGGATGGCCGAGGTCGCTGGCTGACGGCTCCATGTAGGGAGGTCTGCGCTCCTCTGCTCTGCAGTCGCCCCTCTTCCTCCCCTGCGTCTTGCATTACTTATTTGTGCTACCTGCACAAATGTAGGCCTCTGGGTCTCCCACCATCCTGATCGTTGATGGTGACCCTCGGGATATCGCACTTTTGTATACACACTGTCTCCTTGCACAGATGTGAGTTGGCTAATGTCAGTGGTGAAATCTGCGTCCACCACATTGCAGACCATTAAATGTACAATGTGTCACTTAGCCTCACACCATCTCTAGGAACTCCCTCCCCCCACCTTTTACTGTGCTTTACTGATAAGGAGCTGGAGACCGAGGGATTCAGTCCCTTGCCCAAGGCCAGCTAGAAGGGGCAAAGCCAGGAAGTGAGGCTGACTCTGTGTCTCATGCCCTTTCCCTGGCTTCACATTTTGTTCTCTGCCTCAGTTTCCCCATTTCTAACACTGGTTCCCCTTTCTGTCCTGGCTTGCTGACCTTTGAGTATGGGGTTAGATATGAATTGTCCTTGGCCTTGTGCTAAGGGTGAAGGTGGGATCCATGGAGGTGGGTTTGGGGGGTGAGGGCGAAGAGGCTGGAGGAACAGGAAGGTGAAGGAGAGGAGGAAGAGGCGTGACAATGTCCCTGTTTCCATAGAAAGCCCCGGGTGGGTTTCACAGACCTTTACACAGCTTCTCCCAGGACTGTGTGGAGCGGGCCATGTGGGGAGGGCTTCTCCTTCCTCTCTCAGGATGTTTGGGGAATTGGAAATGTCCCTCCTTCAGACTGCCTCTCCAAGCATCCACCCACTGCGCCTGGCTCTTGGGTCCGCTAGGAAGTCTTGTGATCTTTTCAGGAAGCTCTTCTTGAGCTAGTGTGAGAGGGGAATCTATGAGAGGAGAAACTCTGCTGTCTAAACTTGGAACCTGTGTGGATGATGGGGACTGAACCCAGGTGGAGGAGTGGAGATGGTGGACAGAGGGCAGGCCAGCCATCCATCTTCCTGCCTCTGAAAACCAGGAAGATCAAAAGAACTGAGCCAGGGGATCACTGACAGTCTGTCTGCGCCTTGGATGTCTGCATTTCTTCCTAGAATAGGGACCATGGGCCTTCTTTACCCAGATTAATGACCCCCAGGAGCTGGGGTGGTGAAAGTCAGAGCCCTGCTTATTAGGCCATTGGCCACAGGAGAGGAGCACCAGCCAAGCCAGGAACATCTCCCAGGCTGACCCGGGACAATTGCACTGCAGCTGCTCTCCCTGATGGTCACGATGCAAAGAGTGGCTTTGAAATCGCCGCTGTTGATCTGTCTGCCCCTCTAGGTGAATTACAAGAAAGACTTTGAACACTCAAAGGCACACTTCCATCTGCCGTTGGACATGGTAACCTTGGTGCATGCCAAGAAGGCTCAGACGCTGGCCAGCGACCAGGACTACAGACACCCGCTCCCCCAGTACACATCCCTGGCAGAAGACCTGAGGCTGAGCTGTGCCAAGAAAGCTCACAAGTTGCAGAGCGAGGTAAAGAGGCCAGGCCTCTCCCTGGGACCCTTCTCCTCACAGGTTTGACCATGAGGGAGTGACCAGCAAGGTCCTGTTGGCTCAGTGAGGTCTCCAGAGGCTGGGAATCCTGAACATGCATCTCATTTTGAAACACAGCCTGAGAGTTCCTGCATGGCCCTAAAACATAGTTGCAGTAATCTAACAAGGTGGACTACCACTTATTGAATATTTTTGCTGAATTTGATGCATTCTGTTTTTGCGCATAATCTTGTTCAATCCTTCCAATAGCCCTATTTAGATAGTCTCTATTCCCATTGTACAGAGCAATTACAGTGATTTGCAAAGAAGGTAAATAGCTTGCCCAAGACCACACAACTGTATGCGAGAAATAGGGGTGCTGCATAGGAACTTGAGGTTCAAGTGGCAAAGATGCCATCCACGTTCATGATTTCCCATGCCCAGATTTGCCAGCGGCTGTGCCCTGGCCTCAGGTTGGAAGGAGGGTTCCTCTTGGTACTCCATGCATTCTTGTCCCCTCTTCTGGGGAGGGCTGAGATTGAACTGACCCACTTTAGGGAGAGGAGAGGTAGTGGGAGGTCCAGGAAATCAGGACCCCAGAGATCTTCCCTGTCCTGTAGAGGCATCTCCCGGCTCCTCTGACGTGTGTCTAGCTCCTAGCGTCTGTTCCCTGAAGCAGGTGGACACAGGAGAGTCAGGAAGCCTCAGAGGGGGATGCACACAGTCTCCCCAATGAGCGGCAGGATCCTGCTTGGTCCCCACCTTATTTCCCAGGTTGCAAAGTTTGTGCGCCATGCACTTGGCAGTTAATGGGCCTGTGTAAGTAGTAGAAGCCGGCACTGCACCTCTGTGCTTGGATTGGCAGCGCAGGCGAGCTGAGCGGCACTCAGGCCTGGTATCTGTCGTCTCTTGGAGTTTTATGTCTGTGTACAGTGCTTTCTGCATGACATCCACTGTCAGGAACCCGAGAGCAGCTACAGGAACGAGGGAGCTGCCACGCTCATTGCACGGCCCTCTGTCAGTTGTGCAGAGCCCTGGCTCGCCCTGCCTCCTGTCGTGACGGCAATTGGAAAGCAGCGGGCCCAGGAGGTGCCTCGCTGGCTAAGGGGAGTGAATTTGGGGATTCTTTAAACTGTCATCCCAAATCACACAGGGACACACACTCCCCCCTGCCCACGCAGACTCAGACAGGTCTTTGCCAGATTATTTTAGCTTCGTTTATTAGTTCTTTCTTAACCCATGATTAATTAATGCCACCCGCTGCTGCTGGGTTTTTGTTTTAGAAGACCGGTTAAGCCATTTGCACATGTGCCCCGAGACGGCTGACTTTCTAACCACAATCCACTCCAGCATTTATTTTTTGATAGCCCACATTAAAATAAAAATCTGTCTGGCGTCGCTGTAACAGCCACTCGGAGACAAGTGACAGCAGAATTATTTTCTTCTGACCTACATTTTCCCCCCTAATGAGCATTTACTAGGAAACAGCTGTGTGATCGCTGAGTCTATCTGTGAGATGGACTCGGCCTTGAGTTCTAATAATGACAGAGGCAATGTCATGAGACCTCTGGCCCCTCTGTGCCTTTGTTCTGAGAGTCTGGCTTTTCTAATTCTTTGTATCATTCCTTACAGAATTTGTACCGGTCAGACCTGAACTTTATGCGAGGCGTTCCCTGTGTCATCCCAGGCACGTTAGAGATCGAAGGGAGAAAGAAAGCTTCAGAACTCATCAGCGAGGTGACCAGGGACTGTGGAGGGGGTGATGGGCATTGGTACACTTCCATAGCCAAGGTCGTCTCCACAATCGGTCTGTTCCCTTCAATAAAGCCAGCCGGAGATTACACTATTAGCAAGGGCAGCTCACTGCCTCTCCTCTTGCTTCTTTCCTTACTGGATTCTCCATGCAGACTGGGAACCATTTGTGACACCTTTGTGGATCTCAAGTCAGTTCCCCTATTAACATATCAAGGATTATTCTGTGGCTCATAAGATGCTCTTTCCTCATGGCCCTTTGAAGAGTGGCCCTGTGGTACTTTACCAAGCAGAGAGACTTTAGAGACCAACAGATGGAAATTCCAAGCCAGAGCTCTTTTTGCTGCATGATCTCAGGCCAGTGACCTCTCTCTCTGAACCTCACCTTCTTAATTAGTCAAATGGGGGTGCTCATCCCTCCCTCATTGAGTTTTTGTAAGGATTAGCACTACTTTAAACCCTGCTTATTAAACAGTTGCCAGAAGATTGGTGATCATTTCTTGGTTAAAAATACAGAAGTCTCAGAATTCTAGGCTTTCTGAACTCCTGGGCAATGTAGCTCGCCTCTGAGAGGGTGACAGAACTTCTGTTCATGGTAGATGCAAGGACCGGGGGGAGTAATGGTGGGCACTGGAGTGACAGGGCCAGCGCCCAGCACCCAGCAGCTGAGAGCTCAGGTAGGCCCATGGCGTGCTTCCTGTGGGGGCTCATCTGTCCCTGGTGCTTTGCTTTGTCAAGGAAGTCACTGAAGCAAAGCTTCCTAAAGCTCCTGGTACATCAGACACTGCTTAGAACTTTAAAAATAAACAGAGGCCTGGGTCCCCCTGGTGACTTTCTGAGTCCGGGTCTCCTGGGGCGTAGGTATGTGCAAGATTGGAAGCCGTATGGTCGCTGGTGGTGCGCCCTTGTGCCGAGGAGCTGGGGTGTCTGTTCAGGAGCAAACTGCAAGTTTAAGTTATGGCAAAGGCCTAGCTCTTCCTGTCCCTCAGATGAGCTTCTGATTCAGTCCGCTGCCCCGCCCTCCTCTCTGTTTCTCCGTCCCAGTGAGTTCTGAGGTCACAAGAGCAGGTGACTGACCAAATTCTGGAGCGAGAGACTAGCGGCCTTTGCAAAATGAGGCTTTAACTAGGCCTTGAAGAACTAGAACTGGTTGTCCTCCGGGTTTATGCCATTTGGAATCATCTTCTTCCTTTCTTGTTCCTGGATTCAGAGTAAATACCGCCAGCATCCCGGGTCATTCAAGTACACAGCCGTGACGGATACCCCCAACCTCCTTCATGCCAAGTTCAGCAACCAGATTACCAATGAGGTAATGATGGTTTAAAAAAAAAAAACACAGCTGAATGGTTAAAAAATACGTGTGAATGTTTGTGTGCAGGGGGGAGAGGGAACAGCACAAATATTTGTATGGGGGGGTTGGAAAGAAAAGTATAGAGCTTAAACATTTTTGGAAGGATGGAAGGATGGAAGGAAAGCCCAGCTAGAAATCTGGTTTAGTCTACAGTCTCTATCTCCTAGTGCTGGCAAGGACCAGCCACGCTAGCATCTCCTGGGAGCATACTGGAAATGCCCAACCTCAGATACCACCCTAGAGCCACTGAATCCAAAGGTCATTTAACTAGAGCCTCAGAGAATTCTTTTACCCAGTAAAGTAGGAGACGTTCTGGCCTATAATTCATTTATTCTATCTAGGCAAATATTGGCTAACCAATTCTGTATTATCATTCCAATGGTCACTGTAGGAAGGATCTGTGGTTATCCAAGGAGAGTTCTAAATTACGGTGTTTTCCAGTCCTCTCAGCCTCTACCTCTTCTTCTCACTTGCTATTTGCCCGACTTACATTTTACTCTCTCTAGCAAAGGGGAGATGCAGGGGAGGAATCTCATTCCATACTGTCATTTTTTCCTACCCTACTGGTCCTACTTCTTCTTGCAGTGACTCTTTCACAGGCTTGAAATAGGTGAGCTGAGCAGAGACATAAATGTTGGATCATTTTTAGGTATTAAGATTCTCCCCACTCTAACTTGTAGAAGCCAGGCGAAATCCGGCTATTTATACTACTTGTTTCCACATTCACCCCACGTCAAAAAGTAAGAAGTGGCAGCCGGAGACAAGGAAGTCCAGAGAGATGGAATTCATCATCTTGTGATGTTATCAATTTTAAATTCTTTATTTAACCTTTCTCGCCTTCTTTGTGAGCCTAGTGCTGTGGGGCAGCCATTCCTTTTATGATGGTCTCTGGCCCTGGAGAACTCAGCAACCACAGCCTTATTTCTAATTCCGAGGATCGATGCTTTGTAACAGACAAGGCCATCTGGGGCTGCCCTGGTGTGAGTTTGCTCACAGGAAGAATCCCAGGGCATTAGTAAGAAAGGATGCAAACCAGGATGGGGCACCTCCCTTCCACCAGGCAGGGCTTTTCAGTGTCCCGAGTCTTAGTATTACATCATCTTATGCTCTCTCCTCAAGGAAAAGATCTGCGATGTGAGAAATGTCAATAGTGTTCTTAACTTTCTATGTCATTCCGTGTCCTGTTATTTAGCAAGGAAAATTGTAATTCTTTATATATTATTGTTACTTCACTCAATTTGACTCCTTGAAGACTGTCTGTGGGAAGGAACATCTTCCCCAAGGCTGAAAGTGTGCCAATGCACAGCAATTGGCCTTTTACTATCATGTTTCTCCATTTGAAAATGAAATACACACCACTTATTTTTTTGCCTTTCCGGGGGTGGGGGGACAGCGTCTTTATAAAGCAGCTGGAGAGGATGCGAGACACCAGTACACGATGACCCTGGGTCTGCCCGAGTTTATCCGAGCGAAAACAAACGCAGCCAATCTGAGTGACGTAAGCCTCACTTGCAGCTGAAGTTCAAGCATGCTCCAAAACCACGCGTGTTTGTGTCTGTGCAGAGCTCTAACCACGACCTTCCTGGCATTCACAGGGGCTTTGTAAAAGGCATGTTTGGGATGTCTGTTTTAAATCCACCTGCCTTTTAATAAATGTGTAATGTGTGTTATGTACGTGTGCCCAGAGCCTACCACAGGATGTGTGCTAACAGGTTTTCTCTGCCAAGTAGTAAGCTTTTGCTCACCGGAAATTGATTCTGCATCGCTGTGTTACAAACGAAAGCCTTTGTTTGCTGATTCATGTACTTGTGTTTTAAGATGTACATGTGTTCCCACTCTAGGCAAAATACAAGGAGTCCTGGCATAATCTTCGCGCTCAAGGCTGCAAGCTGACAATAGATGCCCTCCCCTTCCAGGCTGCTCGGGCCTCTGGAGATATAGCCAGCGATGTGAGTGGAATGCGATGACCTTCCATCTTGCCTAATTTCTGTTAACTTCATGTAAAACAATGTCTGCGGCTGATTTTCGTGAATTAAAGCAGATCTATAATCATGTGAGACAGGATGTCACCTGCAGAATCTATTAGTTATGAATGAGATCCTTTGACGGAGGGAGGGAGAGAAAGGGCTCTGTTCATCACAAGGTCTCCAGCAGGAAGGAGCTGGTGATTTGTTTCTAATTGCAGAGTCTAGGCAGCGGTCCCCAGAACATGTCAACCGTGGTCCATTTTGTAAGTTCACCCAGAATTAGAGAGCGGTCTCACGGTAGGGATTGCAAGGGGGCGGTGACAGCCTCCCCTTGGCTCTCTCTACTTTCCTGTAGGGTTTGCCAGCTGTGTTTCAGCCACTCTGTTGATAACGTCCATAGCTTTGGGACATGAAGGTGACTTTCTCTTTCCCACAAACAATTCACAGAAAATGTGGACTTCAAATAAATGGATCCTGTCTTTTGGGTTTAATATTTTGCCAAGTGCAGACAAAGCACAAGTCTCTCTTCTACTCGCTTTGATAAATGCCTTTTGGCCATAAGACACAGAGGCCCTCGCTTTGGTTCCGAGGGTCTGATTTTAATTAGATAGGGGGAATGGAGCAATGTTTTAATTGTTCCTCCCCCAGGGGGAAGGCGTACTCTTAGGCTGACCCCACCATGGTGGTTCTTATAATGGTCACCTCCTAGCATAAGAAGAGGTGATGTTTCTAGAGTCTGCATTGAAATGCACGGATGGAATTTAGGCAGGTGCTGAGCCCTGATCGGCCGGTCCTCCCTCCCAGTTTCTCTATAGACATGACTTTGTGAAGGAGCGAGGGAGGCTCATCGGGGTCCGGAGTGTAAGCGAGGATCCCCGGCTGCGGCACTGCCAGCGCATGGGCCAGCTGCAGAGCGAACTTCAGTACAAGCGGGAGGCAGCCAGCAGCCAGGCCCAGTGCCACCTGCCCATGGACATGGTTCATCTGGTCCATGCCAGGAAGGCCCAGGCCCTGGCCAGTGACCACGACTACCGGACTCAGTGCCATGAGTTCACAGCGCTGCCTGAGGACCTGAAGATGACCTGGGCCAAGAAAGCCCACGCCCTGCAGAGTGAGGTAGGAACCATGTGGGGTGTAAACCAGCCCTTCTTCTTCCTCCTGCCTCGCCCTCTGGGAATGGCTGTCACTTCCTTGGCCTTCAGGACCCTCTAATCCCAAACAATGACTTGCTAATCCTTTGTCACCTAGATTGGTATCACTTATTCAATCGTTTGACTAATATTTATTGAGCATTTGCCATGTGGTAGGCACTGAGAATACAGTTGTCAAAAGGACAGTTAAAAAAAAAATTCTAGGGCTCTTACAACTTTTGTTATCCCAGAGGGAGGTACACTGTGATCAATAAGGAAAGTATGCAATATTTCAGATGGAGATACTTACTATGGAGACAAATGGGGCAGGGAATTGGGAGAGGAGGGTGTGTGTGTGTGTGTGTGTGTGTGTGTGTGTGTGTGTGTGTACTCGCACATGTGCAATTTAAGACAGGGCAGGGTAGTAAGTTCTCTTTGGAAAGATGACATGAACAAAGGCCTACAGGAGATGAAAAAAGGGGATTGAGAATTCTGGGCAAATAGAATAGCAAGTTCCAAGGCCAAGGGCCCGAGCAGGAGCAGCCCTGGTGTATTTGAGGCCAGAGTGAGTAAGTAAGGGGTTCTCCTGAAGGACGGAGGCAGAGAGAGGACAGGGAGGATGGAGGTGGTGATGGGTTAGAGTACCCCTGCCGTGGCTGAGTCTGACTGGTGCATCCATTTGGGGACATTTGCCATTCCTATTTTACCAATGATGGCATGAGGGAGGTGCGGAGGCGGGCTGGCTCCCAAACCCTCTCTGAGCCCTCTTACTCCCTTGGAAGGAGCTTGGAGCAGGGGATTCATGCCCCTGATGGTGCAGTGTAGACTCCAGGCCCAGAAAGGGGTGGTCTTTCCTTGAGCAAAGACACTAACCAGGTGGGAACCAGCCCCTCCCACACCTCGGGGGAGGTTCTGCATTCAGATTTCAGAGATGCAAATCCCAGCTGCTGAATACTGGTTATGTGAGCTTGGACTTGTCCTTTGCCGTGGACATGGTGATGATGACTTGGGACATGGTAATAATGACAGTGTGATCATGGCCAATGCTTATGAGGGGCAGGTACAGCAGCAGGCATGGTGCCATGCATCATCTCCCCAGGCCCCATGGGTAACCCTGGGAGGAAGGTGCTCTTGTTTTAGAATGAAAACTGTGGGCCTGTTGTCATAGTAACACTCATCATCTATACCAGGCTTTCTCAACTTCAAGAGCTGGGACATTTTAGACCAGATATTCCTTTGGGGTGGAGTCCGTCCTGTGCATTGCAGGGTATTTAAGCAATATTTCTGGTCTCAATCCTCTAGTTGCCCATAGCACCAACCAAAACTGTGGGGTAATTAGCCCTGGTTAAGGATGCAGTACTCAGTTGAGAATTGGTCTATGTGAAGCCCTTGCACAATGCCTGGTTCATAGAAACACTAGAGTAAGTACTGGCTGTTCTAATGTCCCCTCTACCAAGGATCCCAGTCCTGGTTGCCTTCAGGGAAATGCCTGCTCTTAGTTTAACTATACATGGTAATATGTGTGTGTGTGTGTGTGTGTGTGTGTGTGTGTGTGTGTGTGTGTGTGTGTGTAGGGTCATGAACACACAATTGACGATTCACTCGTAAATAGTGATTTTATGAATTCATTCATTATTAATTGTGATTTGTTGGTGCTGCAGTATGGCATCGCTCCCCATGCGGTAGAGCATGGAGTAGGATGAGCTCATCTGGACCCCACAGAGGGGATTAGGTACTGCCCAAGAGTCTTAGGTACTGCCCAAGTTCCATTCACAGTCTTCCTGCCACCAGGCCATCCCAAGAACAGCTCAGAGTGTGACTCTCCAGTGTCCAACCAGGCACCCTCGTGTCAACAGCCTATGTCTTGGGAGAGGAGAAACTTCTGAGGCAGGACAGGCCCTTGGGAAGCATGAGAGGACGCCTGGAGAGGTTAGGGAGCAGGAGCCAGGAGCTGGAAGGTGTGTGTTGGAAGCCTGGCCTTTTCCTTGGCTGTCCTTAAGCCACCGTCTGCTTCCTAGGCCTCCGTCTCTGCACTGGGAGAGCAAAGAGGTTTGATCTGACCCATAAGCTCAGACTTTGGGGATTCATAGGAAAAAAAGAATTTAATGGTGGGATCAATATAATGTCATATTTTATTTTAATGAATAAGGAAAAAGAAAAAAAAAACTAAATGCTACCTGAAAGTATGATTTATGTCACTGTTATTTCTGAAAAGAAAGGATACACTAACACTAAAAATAGGACATAATCTAAAAAGGAGAAATGCCAGTTGACAATCTTATACTAACATTTAAAAAACAGGGTCTGTATTAAATTTTTAAAGGCTAAGATATTATTGCTTAATTTTATGTATTTATTTACTTACTTAGTCATTCATTATGATACTGGGGATTGCACACAGGGGCTTTCTGAGCTATACTCCCAGCCCTTTCTATCTTGAAACAGGGTCTCATTAAGTTGCTGAGGATCTCACTAAGTAGCTGAGGCTGGCCTTGAACCTGTGATCCTCCTGTCTCAGCCTTCCAAGTAATGGGATTATAGGTGTGTGCTATCATGCTTGTCTGCTTAAGTTTTTAAATACCACAGTATGCTATATGCATTGTTTTTGTTAGACTAGACATTGTTAAGTTGGGGCATCTGAATTCCAAGATGCTATGAACAGTAGACCTTAAGATGCCCAGCTGGTCTGAGACTTCCGCTTTGTTATTGTTGTTATAAAAAAATTCAATTTCGATTGGTTATTTTACATAGAAAAGGAAGCAAATGCTCAACAGCAGTTCCCTCGACTTGGCATTCTGGGAAGGAGTCCACTCAGTTGAGCTGCTTCTCCTGCCCTCTCCCTCCCATCCAGAAAGAAAACTTTGGGTCAGTCCAGAGAGGGCAAGGCGCCCTTGTCAGCCCCAGACCTGCTTCCCCAGGAGCTCACCTGACATGCACGGGCTGGCCCTGGCAATGTCCATCAAGGACACAGGCAGTTCCACAGCCCCCTTGTCCTTTCCAAGTCTGTTATTCTTTGCTCCCACCACGGTCTCACTCCAGGGCTGCAGGCAGTCCTGAAAGCTCAAGGCCCACCCTTCACAGGTGCGTGGCCTCAGGTACACTCCTGAATCTCCCGAGGCTTTTGCTTCCCTATTAGAAACAACAGCAAAAGCAATAGCTAACGTGTATGGAACCCTTACCCTAGGCCAGGCATTAGGATAAGTATTTTGCACAATCTCATTTCATATGTATCCTATTTTTATAGATGCATCGATAAGGCACAAATAACCTATGCAACTTTCCCCAGGTCACTAGCAGATAGGGAAATGACTTGCTCAAGACCTTACAGCTAGTAAGAGGTGCAGGACTTGCGGCTCTGGTCTCTTGATCTCTGTTTTGGTCTCTTTGGCTTCCTCAGGGGTCTGGATTATGAACCAGGTGCTCTGGCTCCTGAGTCTGTGCTTCTAACCAGTGTGGCCTCTAGCGTACAGCAGCTCGTGACTCTTCTGAGAGTCCCACCCATCATTTGGACAGCAAAAGTGTTGTGTGCATGAGAATAAGAACCCTTCCCTTGCAGGCTGGTCTGAGGATAGCGCAAGATAATGGGTCTTAAGCGAGCCCTACTATGTGCAAGGTGATGTGTGACAATAAAGTTTCTGATTAATATGCCAAACATACCCCTTCTTCTAGGCACCTCCTGGGAGCACTTCTTACATTACTCCTGTGTTCTTTAGGACTCAGAGACTGAGTGCTGCAGCTAGCGTGTTTGCAACACAGTGCTCCAAAGTGGGGATGCCAGAAACCCCATGCATGAATCTGCAGGTGGCTTCCAGAACTTAGGATGTGTAAGGAAAAGAGCAAGGCCGTTTGTACAGCCCGATTCAGCTGGGCAGTTTGGGAATGTCTATTATTATCTTAGACTCCTTCTCCAAAACCGTCTTTGAGTAGCTGATTCTTCTCAACTCCCCGCCCCTCTCTCCTCTTTCATCACGCAGTCTGGGGCAGGTGTGTTGTTTTTAGGGTCTACGTGAATAGTCAAAGCTGGGCTGGGAGCTGAGATATCAATAGACGATCCATTTATAAGAGAGTCTGAGGCGCAGTCAGATCTTTGGGGAACCTGCATCTTGCTTTCTGACTTCCCTGCGATCGTACTGTTCAGCTCGACAAAAGGCAAGTTGAAAGAGCGCTCCCCACTTCATCTCGCTTATGAAAGGAGCAAGGCCTGGCTGTGAAGAGGCCCTGTAGGATTATTCTCTCCAACTTAGAAATTTATCCAATTTTCTCTGTTCTTTATCAGAGTAGAAGGCAAAAGCGTTGCCGGTATAGACTGAAAGATCGCGGTATAAAAAGCAATCGTACTGACATGGGGTTTTGAAACCTGCTCCGGAGCCTGGGTGATGTCTCCCTTCACCAGTTGGAAAGCAGAGTCGAATTTGCACAGGGGCATTAACCAGCAGACAGTAGATCAGAGACAGACTCTCTTTGAGGCCAGCTGTGAGGAGCACTGTGAATCCTGAAATGAAAGGGAACTAAAAAGGCTGAGAGGCTGATTTCCGGAGTGATATTTTGCGTTACAGCAGACCTTATATCTAAATTAGAGAAATGCCATCAACCTCGTTTAGATCCAAATTTTAGATTTCCTGAGAGAGGCTTTTTCCACCTTTAAAAATGCCTAATTTTCATAAAGAGAAGAAGAAAGGCATTTGGGTGACTGTCTCATTGAAGGTAATAGTGAGAAGATCAAGGAACCATCCTAAGATTTGACGGTTTTGGGGGGCTCCTAATCAACCCCGTGTCTTAAAAGAGTACCTCTTGTGGTTTTCCCCTGGGAATGGTGCTATAGTTCTTAATCTTCTGAGCCCTTAAAAGTGAAGAAGGAGAACAAAGCTTAGTCTATTTTTTTTTTGCAATGTAAGCAAATCCTAATGAGTCACAGTGGGATGAGGTAAACTGAGGCATGAAAAGGTTAAAATGGCTTACTCACTCTTCACTGGTTCTGTTTAATTTGATCGAGTTTTTAAAGTCCTGCAGCAATTGACTCCTGCCCTTTCTACCACCACTTCCACAAGAACAAAAGTCTAGTTAGATCTTGTCCCTGAATACTCTCCAGTGTTGTCATGAGAACAGAGGAGTTGTCCTGACCTTCAGGTGTCACAGAGAGAAACTGAGTCACATTTTGGGAAAGTGATTTGCGCCAAGTCACAGCAGGTTTGATTCAGGACTCAAAGCCCTTTTTATCAACTGGATGGTTTGGAGAATGTTTCTGTTTAGGCAGGTGGTGATTGTCTCACTGGCAGAAAGAGAAAAGAACAATCCTGGCTGATGCTTGGATTTGAGTACATATCTCAGCTCTTTCTTTAAGTAAGTGTTCTCAGAAGCCATCACCTTCTGCTTCACATCCTGCTAATTCACTGGCAGGGACTTCTTGTACACATACGCACAACTTATTATTTAACTCCTGGAAAAATGCACACATTCAAACAGCTGGTCTCCAGGATTTAGTGAATGCACTTTGCATGACAGTGCATAGCTGTTCTGATGAAGCTTTATTACAAATGCCATCACAAGTCAAGGACCTTCTTGAAATGCCCTGAAGCCTTAGGTGCTCTCCTGAGATAGCCCATGATTTTCCTCCCGCAGTTTCGCTACAAGTCGGACCTGATGGGCATGAAAGGGACCGGCTGGCTGGCACTGAGATCCCCACAGATAGAGAGTGCAAAGAAGGCTGGAGAACTCATCAGCGAGGTACCATTCTGTCCCCCAAAATGATGATGGCAAACTAGCATTTCGTTAGAAGAGAAAACCTGTGTTTGGAGTGGACAGCCCAAGAGGGACCCAGGGCCACTGGACTGCCAGGGTTTTTCTGGGGCCATTTGCAACCAAATCCTAAAACTGAATGAGATTTCTCTCCAAATGAATTCACTACTGTAAAGGCAAAATGTATAAATACGATGTGCACAATTATGACCTAAAGTGGCCCATTTTCTCATTGTAAGGGGAGGAGTTTGTGACTATCTACTGAGTTTACTCACAGCATCAAGTGTCCCCAGGCTATCTGATTTCAGATATTGTTAAAAGGGATGGTGGCATTAAAGGAACTCCCCACCAGATTGGTAACCTGGGGATCCCTGCCTTGACGAGTCTTCTCGAGGGTGGCACTGTCTTTTTCAGATTCCTAATAGCAGGACTTATTTGGACAAGGTCTGAGCAGGGTCCAAGCCCCATTGATGCCCTCACTGAATTCCCTTTCTCCAAGAGAGCAAACAACCGCAAAATGTTCATTATCACAAAGGAAAGCTTAAATCTTTCCCATACTCTTTATGGTTAGGTGTCCATCAAGAAGAGAAACTTGTTTTCTAATAATCTCATTGCTACATTTGGTACTAAGAAGGTGGGGGTGAAACTGCCTTCAGGAAAAAAAAAAAAAAAAGCATGATGTTGGACTGTGCTTCATGGGGATCTTTGTTTTCCTCTTATAGACCAAGTACCGTAAAAAACCAGACAGCATCAAGTTCACTGCGGTGGTTGACTCCCCAGACCTGGTCCATGCCAAGAATAGCTACATGCACTGCAACGAGGTGGGCTCTTTCTTCTCCCTCATCCTGGGCATGCAGAGCTCCACTGCTCAGTGGTCAGTGCTGAAGCTCATGGCCCTGGGCTGATGTGAGTGCAGACCTTCTGACTGGACGATCCTGGGCCAGATACTCTACCTTTTCTAACCTTGATTCCCTTTTTAAAGAAGGTAGGGGTGGGAGGATAATGAGAGCAAGAATTTCAAAAGATTAAGTGAATTAAACGAGGATTAAACAAGTAAAAACAAAACTTTTGGCAAATGCCTGGAACATCATAAGACCTCAATAAATGCCTCATATTATGGTTTGATCCATCATCATAATGAGGATAACACCATGTCTTATGGAGGAGCCCTTACCAAAAACACGAGGTCAGATACCTTTTAATTGATGATAGATGGCAAAGGAATTAAAAGCTTAATATTCCCAGTTAGAAAAAGGAAAGAACAGGCACATTCGAAGCTTCTTTCTGCTTTTTCTCTCTGTGTAATTTAGCCCCATTTCCTCTCTCCTATATTTATTTCAAGGAATAGAAAGCTAAATTATTTTTTCCCCTACCTGAATCATCAAGGGTTCAGTTCTGCACACACAGTGACTGAGCTATCCCAAGCTCACAGAGACCAGCACTGTACTGACCTGATCACATTCGCAAAGCCCCGAGTGGATTTGGGAGTGGATGTTTTCCTCTCTAAAAATAGACTCAAACACTTCCTAAAATTGTTTGCAACTCTTAAATTCCCTGCTCTAAAAATGGCAATCACGATGAAGTTTGAGTATTCAAGTTGTGTCTTCCTGGGACTTGGGTGAACTACAAAAACCTTAATTTTTTTTTAACACGTTAAGGTATTTCATAATAAAAAGGATTTATCAGTTGTGTATATTATGATTATTACTATTAGTGTTAAACAACAAAGGTCTGAGGCTGTATCTTGTTACCAGTAAAATGCACGTGCATTGTTCAGTTGCAAAAATTATCTGAAGTAGCCACACATCTTAGAATGTATAAAATACACAGGTACAGCTAACCGGTATACTGGTCTATAGCCCATTTAGAGTGGACCTTGGCTGAAGTTTTTAACAAGGTCTATTTAAAACCAGTTACCTCCACCTGACCCTGGCCACAAAGGTACCCTCCTCCCAGCAGAGGGTTCTAGAAGGATACTCTCCATGGGCAGGCCTGGATTCTGCTCCATCCAGTGGGCAGGTTGGGGGTGGTGGTGCAGAAGAGGTAATCAGCTACTTCTCACCTGTGGCTTTTAGAAAGTGCAGCTTCTACCTTGACCATGAACCTGTCTTGCCCACAGCGCCTGTACAGATCAGGGGATGCAGAATCCCTGCACAGATACACCCCGATCCCTGACCACCCCGAGCTCACCCGAGCCCGCCTCAACGCACTGCACCTGAGTGATGTAAGTGAACTGGTGCTTCTGGTGGTGTTGCCTACTTTGTTAAAATTACCTGTGGATTTTATTGTT
>PVLC010012209.1:0-44804 GCA_004027655.1 Graphiurus murinus | reverse complement strand
AAAACTTTCTCAACAGGACCCCAAAAGCACAGGCAACTCAAAGGAGGATCAATGCATGGGATTGCATGAAACTGAAGAACTTCTGCAAAGCAAAGGAAACTATCAAGAACCTCACAGAGAACCTACATAGTGGGAGAAAATTTTTGCCAGCTACACTTCAGATAGAGGTTTAATAACTAGGATATACAAAGAACTCAAGAAAATCTCAACTAAGAAAGCAAACAACCCAATCAAAAAATGGGCAAAGGACCTAAATAGACACTTCACAAAAGAAGAAATACAAATGGCCAATAAATGTATGAGGAAATGTTCCACATCATTGGCAATCAGGGAGATGCAAATCAAAACTACCTTAAGATTTCACCTAACTCCAGTCAGAATGGCAATCATAAAAAACATGAACAACACCTGCTGGCGAGGGTGTGGAGAAGTGGGAACCCTAATACATTGTTGGTGGGATTGCAAACTTGTGCAACCACTGTGGAAAACAGTATGGAGGATCCTCAGAAGAATGGGCGTGAACCTACCATATGACCCAGCAAAACCACTACTGGGTATCTACCCAAAAGAATGGAAACCAAATTATCAGACCGATGGATGTGTATCTATGTTTATAGCAGCTCAATTCACAATAGCCAAACTATGGAAGCAGCCAAGATGTCCAACCACAGATGAATGGATTACAAAACTATGGGATATGTACACAATGGAATTTTACTCAGCCATAAAGAAGAATAAAATCATGTTCTTTGCAGGGAAATGGATGCAACTAGAAAACATTTTGTTAAGTGAGATTAGTCAGTCACAAAGAGTTAAGAAGCATATGTTCTCCCTAATATGTGGATGCTAGGGAGAAGAAGGGGCATAGGAGGGTCTCCGGATGAAAAGGAGTGATCCTTGATAAGCAACAAAGTTGATTTAAGTGTAGTGGACGCAGGGGGCAGAGGGACACCCTAAAGCACATGATGTTCGTACACAATCATATCAAGGTCACTCACCGAAGTGAACCTGAGGGGGAGGGAGGGGGAGGGAATGGGGTGGGAATTGGGGAAGGGATCAAATGAGAATTGTGTGCAAATATGTTGTTAACAACTTGTATTTAACAAAGATGTATGCTATATTGCACGAATTACTACAATAAAAAATTAAAAAAAAATACTATATGTACTCAGGAATTCCAGTATGTCAACATCTCTGACATTCTAATGTGTGATGTGTTTTGAAACATTTTTCATGTTTGCCTATCTGACGTTTTTCATACCTAGTGTGGAAGCACATATGGCTAAGGGTATATAGTGGTTTTTTTTGTCTTGATGAATTTTCTAGTGGAGATGTCATATCATATCACGTCTCTGGCCCTTTTCAGGCATATTTCCTTCTGTCCTCACTTCCTAGTGACTCAGCAGTATGCTGCAAGTAGAAACATGCAGTGTGTCTTTGAAGAGTCAGAAGACATTACCTGTAGTTACTGACATAGACCCTGTACAGCTGAAATTGCTATTGAGGGCCATACTGATGACATAATTAATCAAGTTGGAATGTGGCTTGTTGTCTAGAATCTTATCTGTGCACCTGCAGATGTTCTGATCTATCCATTCCACATTCCCAGTGTACTCTTTGAACATACTCATTGCTTCTGGTTGGTTGATTTGAACTTCCTTGTCTCTTGAATAGAACATGGCCTTTGTCAAAGGATCAATGCCTACCCATAGCTTTGTAGCAGATGTTAATGGTGCCATTGTCATGTCAGTGGCATATTACTATCTCTTCCTGTTTATCCACTTGGAAGTCAAATGTCATTGTCTTCCAGTTTTTTACTTTTATGCTGTTTTGAAAAGGCACTGCTTACTGTTATTTTCACAAATCATTATTGCCATCTTGGCTTCTTTCTTCTTCAAAGCTGTTATCAACTTGATGCTAGTGAAGAGTCATCATAACATAAATGACATGGGTTAGCCTTACTCCTAAACAGTGTCAGCAAACTTAATCACCAAACGCCCTGCTAATCCAAGGTCCTTAATCATAGAAATTAATGATTTTGCCTTGTAGAATTCAAATGAATCCAACTAGATAAGCTAATTTATTTCACAATAAATTTTATAGCAAAACCACTTTAGCTTTTTACTCAAAAATTTCTTAAATCTTGATGCCCAAAATACTCATGGTCTTGTTAAAAGTGTAGAATTTATTCTTATTATGCATAAAGTTTTAAATTTTTATTCATTCTGGGAATGAAAGGCTTTGTTCATATAAATTTAATCTTTCATCAAGATGATTGTTATCAGAAAAATCTAAGTAAGAAAAGACAATTTCAAACCTGTCTCTCTTAACAGCATTTGTGACTAGACTGTAATATACATGTAGAGAATTATCCCAAAGCAGCCTGCCCCTCAGAGACAGTATATATCCATTCAAAATAAGAATACCCCTAAAACAATTCAGTATTTTGAAGTGAACCCTCAGTCTATCTTCTTTTTGAGAAGCATAAGAATTGGTTTCATTCACAATGAGGCTGATTGTTTCCTTATTCAGAAATAATTCAAATAATCGCTTGGTCCTCAAATCATAACCATAGGGTTCTTTAATTTGATTATCTAGTATTGACTATTTTTGATAAATTGTCTGATAGCCCTTTTGTTCCATCCATTTCTACAGAGGAACTCTTGCCTTCTTCAGCTTTTTTTTCTGGCACGTTCTAGCCCTTGGTCAGAGATGCTGTCACCTTCATGGATGAGCTTTGCACACTGCCTGCTTCCTCTCCTCATTCTTCCTCAGGGATGCTTCCATGGTGTAGTCTGGGGTAGAGGTGGCAGTGATCTATGTGGCCAGTCTGGTGATGACTCAGGGCATCTTTTCCCAGTGTGCTCTGAAAATCTACCAGCTCCACAAAGCCTGCCAGAAGAAGTTGTGAGACCCTCAGCTGATCGTTCTCTGAAGTACAGGTTCTAGTTTATCAGGGAAAGAGAGGTGAGCCAGATTGGGAGCAGGGGTAAAAATAATTTGCTATAGATTCAGGCTCAAGAGAAAGAGACACTGTTCTGAAGGCTTTCTAGGTGGTCTGCAAGGCTTCCCTTTATCCCTTAGGCTTCTGCTGAGTTGAAGCCACAATTAGAGCTGCACAATTATCAAGGTGGGGAAGTTCAATGCAAATGACTATACACAAATGGAGGCCACAAGACAGTGCAAGTCTTAGTGTAGACAAGCTTTGGGTTCACCCATTTGGGTGGAATACTGGAGAAGATTTTATCAGAGCTTTGGTTCAGTTCTCAGATGTACTGGGCTATGTTGCTATAAGGAAAGAGACAAATTTATTATTTCTCACATATCTGTATTCTTCTTCAAAAGGTGGACTAAAGCTAGTCTTGCATAGTGAAACAAGTATCTATCTGTCAAACACAGTGAACTCATAAGGAAAGTGAAGTATGAGATCAGCACCTTAAGGGTGAAGTCATGACTGTTAGTAAACTGGGCCTGATTGTGAAGAGGATGATCAAATTGAAGGCCAACTCTCTTATATAAGTTATCTCTCTATATACATATGTGTCTCTAGACGTAGATATGAGTCATGGTTTTACCTTTCATTTATAACTCTACACTTATATAAAATAAATGAGCATTGGCCATTTTTGCAATAACTAAGATAAAACTAACAAAGTGAAATATAAGACTGTACTCAGGATTAATTCCACTAAGTTCTTATTTTAGGTATTGTGAGGACTGACCTTCCTCTTCTCCTCCTCCTCTTCCTCTTCCTCCTCCTACTCCTCCTCTCTTTCCCCTTGTTTCTCCCTCTCTCTCTCTTTCTCTCCTAGGGGCATTCTACCTCCAAACTACATACCCACATCCCTTTACATTTGTTGTTATCATTGTGTTGTTTTGAAACTGGGTCTTACTAGGTTACTGAGAGTTTTGCTGCATTGCTGAGGTTTTCCTGAAATCCTCCTGTCTCCGCCTTCAAAGTACTGGGATTACAGGTGGTTCATCACCATGCCTGACTTTGCTTTATTTTTAATAAATGTAAGAGAGGAAATTATATTTTTAAATGTTTTATTTTCTTTGAAATAGTTTTTAATGACTTTTCATACTTTTTCATGCCAAAGGACAGGACCCAAACAAAACTAAGCATTCGATGGAGAGTATTTCACTGTCTCACAGTAAAGAGATATTGTGTTTCAAAATTTTTTTCTTCCTTCTATGGAACCAGAATTGCATGACAAATCCACTGCTCCACTTGACTAAAGAAAACAAAAGATCATTGATTATTTTTAAGCCCTTATGAGGTAGGTGGCTGCAAAGGAAATGTGAGGATCACCAAAGGATATTAGAAGACACCCTTGCCTATAAGGAGCTGAAAAACCATTTGTAAAGAGAATATATACATTTATAAAAATAACAAACAACACAATACATCACATGAACAGTGGTAATAAGCCTTACATACACCTAGCCACAGACATGTGAAGGTAGGGGAATAGTGTGAGACCCTGGATTCAATTTTTCTTATTTTAGGAAGTCTTTCAGCAATTTCATAACAGTGATTATATTATATGGTGGTTTGGGAAATCCTCAAGAAATCTCTGTCTCTTTCTCTTTTTATCATGTTCAATGGCAGTGCCTAAAATAAATCCTACCACTCGGAAGCTTCAAATGTTCTTGCCAGAGAGTTTCAGAAAATGGCCTGTGGTTTATCTCAAGGCAGATGCTGTGACTGAGCCTAGGATTAGGCTTCAGCTGCCCTCCCAGCCTAGCAACTAGCAGCACCAGCATTATTTACAGCAGAGTGGGCATAGTCCTCCTGGGGCAACCAACAGACAACCTCCTGTCCCCCCAGGGCACAATGCTCAAACAGGGGCCAGGGGAAGAGACCAAAACAAGACAGAATGAGGAGAAGGCGGTGGTAGAGGAGGAGGAGGAAGGGAATGTAAGAGGAAAAGAAAAACTCAACTTTCAAATGAAGATATGTTGGATATCCATCAGTTTACAAAATGAGTGCAGGTAAGAATTTCCTTCCTTCCTTCCTTCCTTCCTTCCTTCCTTCCTTCCTTCCTTCCTTCCTTCCTTTCTTCCTTTTTTATTTCCTCCCTCCCTTCTTCCCTCCCTTCCTCCATCTTTCTCTCCTTCTCCTGTTCCATTCCACTGTCCCTGTTTTCTTCTCTCTTCCTTCTATTCTTAACATAACTTGGACATCTCTCAACAATCCATAGGCAGGAGGCATGTTTCTGGGCTCTCCTCAGTCCCTACACAACACCTTCTCTCAGGTCCCATGCTCCTCCTTCAGCTTCCAACACGCTGACCGACCAAGAAGCAAAGGTACAACAACTGAACACTTTTGTAGGTCAGCAAGGCTTGTCAGCCAGGCACTAAGGTATCTTTGACATTTTAAATGCATTCCTGAAAGCCAGGAGCTCCTTCACTTATATGAGGTTGCAAAGCCCTTTGAATTCCATAGGAAAAGAAACTCTTATTTCAGAAATAAACTTTGAAGTTGTTTGAAGATGAAAGTGGAGACTTTCCTCTGAGCCAGTGTTGAAGCAGTGGGGAGGGACTACTGGTATTTTGAAATGTGCTTCAGAAAACCTCATTAGAATTTAAAAGGATTGTGCAAACAGATCCCCTATGGCTTTCTCTCACCAAAAGTATGTGACAAGGTTTAAAGAACATAACTGAGTTTAAGGATGATGCTAACTACTATCGAAGTCTTGTTATTTGATTATACAAAATGATTTCTGATTCAACAGAGAAGATGAAAAGTAATTATTTCAGAAACATACCTGGGAACCTGACCCTATTACTCCCTCAAATCTCATTTATTATTAGGGAGAAAATAAGCATACTGCATTGCATTAGCATGACCATGGTACCCACATACAGCACATTGTAATTTCTCTTGTTGAAGTCTGACTTTGCCCCTTGCTAACCAATGGAACTATACTAACTTACAAAATGACATATAGAAACTATACTTTTTGTAGTCCATTATGTTAGGAATTATGTTTTTAAAATCATATAAGATTCCACTTATTGAGCACTTACTACTCACTATTTTTCAAATTGCAAATTATATACACATATGCATCAATCTTACCAATTGATATATGGATGATAGGTGGATATTATTAATCCTATGACACATATAATGAAGTAGAGACTCAGAAAGATCAAGTAATTCATTCCAATAAATTCAATTTTATCAATGAATCTGGGATTTCAATCCAGATTAAAAAGTGCTGCTATTTTCTTTCACTTTGCTATTAACTGTCATAGGAACAGTAGAAGTTAGATGCAAGAAAGTGTCATTATATCCATCTGCTTCTTTAGTCAATGTTCTGAACTATCAAAATGTTAAACTAATTATGAAAGATTACCATGTGCACAACTGAAATTCTACCATTTCCCACCAATTTAGGCATAGTTAAGACGACACTGATAGACCAACAAGAACTTTTTGGCAAAGGTGGAACTATGTGTGAGTTAAAAAGCACATGTGTAAGAAATTAAGATAAACTAGATATTTAGTGTATTGTAAGCCAACCGTTTGAGTCATTGATTTTTCTTTCTTTTTGGAAAAATATGGACATCGTCTTGTAATGGATAATTGAAGGAAGAGTAAATGATATTTAAATTTACCTGTATAATATGCCTAGAATTTTGGAAATATTTCACAACATGTAGCCCTTTTCTTGAAATTTAGATTAAATCCTTCAGCATCTCTGCTTTTCGAATAAGACCGACCATGTGGTAAGATTAAGGACAAAATAAGATGTGTGCTAAATCAAGGGAAAGTAGAGGGGATGTCTAAGGGAGAGAGAAAGTTAGAAGGAAGAGAGTCACACATAAATAGTGTAGATTCTAAGTCTTACTAGTTAAAAGAAATATATATATATATATATATATATATATATATATATATTAGGAATAATTTATAAGCTCTGACGAATCCTGAAGGAGATCTCTTTCTGGTTAGTTTTTGTCCATCTTAGAGGAATTCCTAACTCCTCAGAGAAGCCTTGTCTTTAGCCCAATGCAGGAACTACCCACACATTCCTCCCAATAGATTTGACGTAACGTGAGCATATCTAGGGACGATATCCTCAGAAAGCTTTAAGGAGAACTGCAATCCAGTGTCCAGGACACAAAATTTAAAATTGGCAGACATTTGTAGTATCATGAATATAAATATTGGCCCAGAAAGTCAGTATTCCATAGAAGGCCTCTGTTTGGAGCAGAAGAGGGGATGATGGGGGACATATACCATCTATTCAAGGATATAGCAGAGTTATGGGCTTCAGAGTTACGTGAAGCATCATTTGCAGATGAAGCAGGATTTGTAAGACATTCAGCTCAGGAAACACCAGCTCAGGCCACTCAGTGAACAAGTAGATTGACGGTCAGCAAGGATCTAAAACACAGACTGCAAACATGGCAGACCTCCAACTCCCTGATACCAGACCCTGTCATCAGCCAGGTACCAACAATACATTGTACTAATAATGTTTTAAATCTTTTACATATGTATGTGTCTATATATGAAATCATATTAACATTCATGCAGTGATAAGTGGTTTGCAAAATGATATTATATCTACCAGTTAGATATTTTGAGTTTTTTGGGTAAGAATCCTTTCACTCCAGTAGTCACTCAAACTACTATATTTCAACCCTCACATGCTTTAATTGAGGTTCACCTGCATTTCCCTCATGTAATAGTATTTATGAATTTCTGTAGCTTCTAGTGCTTGGGATGTCAAAGGAGATTTTACTGTTCACACACTCCTACACATCGATTTGAAGACAAATCTAAGGCCTTGTTCAGAGAGATTGACTTCAACATAAGGAAGTAACTCCGATTAATATGGTGTTTTCTTGTAGCCCATTTTTTTTTTTTTTCCGTTTTACCAGGACATTATCCATAACACATCACCTTACCAGGTTGGGTAGTGGATTACATCTGTAATCCCAGTACTTGGGAGTCTGAAACAGGAGGATCACTGGTTCGAGGCCAGCTTCAGCAATTTAGTGAGACCTTGTTTCAAAAATAAAAAATAAAATAAAATAAAAAAGGCTTGGGGGGTATGGCTCAGAGGTAGAATATCCCTGGGTTTGAGCCCAGTAACCCTGCCTCACTCTGTTTAATATATCACCTTAAGCAACAAGGACAATGTTCACAATCCCTTTGCCTCCTCACTACAATACCCAGTCATCTGGTATCATTATTACAGAAAGAGATATAAAGCAGTTGTTAGCAAGGCAGACCTCGAAGCTAGTTTGTCTGGGTTCAAATGTCGACTCTGTTGACTTGACACAGCTCTTAGCTGTGTATTTTTGAACAGGTCACCTAACTATCTTTGTGCCTCACTATTCTCATCTGTGAAATGGACATAAAAAGAGGGTATAGTACAAGGTCAATATGTTACAGTATGTGTATTGTACATATGTGGCATTCAGGTGAAGAACCTTTTAAAGTCTCTCTCATATAGATACCTAAACTCTCACGAAATGTTGTTGCTCATATATGTTCATATGTTGTTGCTCATATGTTCCCGAGGAAAATATGTGCCTACTTTTCTTACAGGATTACTGAGAAATCATTCCATGATATTCATTTCATAATGGAAAAAGATTCCCATTCTGTCTCTAATACCATAGAGAGACAGCTGGAACAATTTATCCTTATACTTCCTTACCAGGAACATGACTTACACATTGTACCACTTACAATAGTTCTGTGAGTTCTGCATTAATGTTTCAGTTTCATAGATGACAAAATTGAAGTTTGGGGATATAAAAGGGAAGTTAAAATTACTAAGTACAAGTATTGGACCTGACTCTACATATATCATCTCACTGAATTTTCCCAGACATTCTAGCTTCACTTTCAATATGTGGAAATAGATTAAGATCTCAGGGTCACACAGGAACTCAGAGTAGAAGAATGTAAACTGAGTATAAGAATGTAAACTGGTCTTGGACACAGTCAAAGCCATTTTTCATTAAGCTTTGATCCTCTTTAAGTAGTTAAAAATGGCTCCACATTAGCTATTATAGTTTTTCAGATGCGAGTGTTGAATGCATAACTTAAAGTAATTATTATAGATATTTCCACTAACTTTATTGAATTGTTACGTATATTAAATATGTATAAACAAAGAAGAAATAAAGTATTGATATTTTATGTCTTATTGAATTGTTAAAGTAGTGTAACAGTGATATGTTTAACAGAAACACCTCAACACTATAAAATTCAATGAACTATTTTACTTTAATGCTGTTGTCAGTATAACGTGTCAGAAACCAGAGAGTCTTGCAATGCAACTGTGAGGCTTGGTACTGAGAGGTAGGTGCTTCTGAGCGCTTGAGTTTCCTAAGCTTTCTGTGGTCACAGGATGACTCCTCTCCTCACGTGAGTTCTTTCCGCCAGACTGCCTTTTTTACATGGCTGGCATGCAGTGTCATAATCAGCAGCTCTTGTCTCCTGTACAGTGTGACACATGATCGTGTGAAGTGTTCACTCAGCTTCTCATTTGTGTCATAAGCCTGCAACAATTAAATAGATAGATTCCACGTTATATATTTTCCAAAGGCCAAACAAACAAACAAAACTAAATCTGAAGTCATTTAATTTAAGAAGAGAAGTCCTAAGTCTATGAATAGATCAATTTCATACTAGGAGTTGACAAGAAAAATTGTATTTTCATGGTGTACATAACTCAGAATGTGTGTGTGTATATATATATATATATATATATATATATATTTCTATATATATGGTAATGAGTTATTTTGCTATTTGGTTATACTAAATTGATAATTTTCAAACACACCGACAGCATATTAAATATCAAATATTGTCACTTTAAGTGACAATTACATTACAAGGTAGTATCTACTTATATTGCCTCCACTTGAATTATTCAATATTTGCATATATATATATATGAATGTGGTTTGTGACATTCATAACATGTTCAGATTGTTCAAGATTATCATTAAAATGCAAACACATACAAACATATACATGCAACCTATGAAAAAAAATCCTAGGTACATAAACCCTAACCTCTATAATAGTTCAAATATATTAGAATGGCATACAAAGACTCCAAACTTAGATCTTACATAACTTTCCAACCTTATTTTCTAAAATTTTTCACCTGGTTCTTCATTATTTATGAATGCAAATCTGTTTAATTTCCCTGCACGTGAAGTATTATTATTTTTTTATATCTTTGTACATGCAGAATATTCATCAGCAATGCTCTTTCTTCAAATGCTTTGGTAACTTCATTTATATGATTCTTTATAAAATTTTTCTCATCATCACTCAAACTCTCAAGCAGTTGAGAGCTTCCTGCTTTGTGATACTCCAATCTCTTCAATCTTTTGTATTTACTACTTTTGAACATTTGTCACACTGTCTTAATTTTACTTTCTTATCTGACCATCTCTCCCATCAGACCATTTGCACCTTGAAAAAGAGAAAGTACCCTATTCCTCTGAGCTTATGTGGTACTTCCTATAATATCTAGCACACAGCAGGTTTTCACTTACTCATAGAGTGAGTAGATATACTAGATTCTACAAAGCAAAAGCAAGAAAGTGTGGGCTTTACCAATAAGGAGCTCAAACTCAAAATATGCAGTGATTTCATCTTCAGTGCATTCACAGAGAACAAATGTCTCAATCCAGTAAGACTGAGAGAAAAAATGGCTATGGAACACTTGGATAAGAAAGTTATGGATTATGAAATGCATTATGTAGGTGGGATACAGTAAAGCAAAATAGAATACCCAGAAAATGAACTTTACCATCCTTCCAGTATTACCTGCCTCTATCTTTGGGCCAAAAACATAAAATGTGGCAGTTATAACAATGGATAAGAGACAAAGACAAAAAATCAAAACAAAAACAACAACAAAAAAAAAAAACCCCAAATAGAATAGTATGTACCTATGTATTTCAATAATATGTAGAACCTACAAGAAGCTTGCAGTGCATAATATATCTATTGCCATTCAACACTTCTCTCATTTAGCATGAAAACACAGTCTTTTCATGATATGCTGCCAGCATAGTGGCACTTAAGTGGGAATGCACAGATTGTCAACATTGTGGGTTATTCATGTCTGCAAACCAGCCACAGATAAAATGTATGCAGTTCAGGTAAAAGATTGAGTTGGATACTCTAGAAGACTATTGCTCACTTAAAAAAGTAGTGTGTAAAAACACACGAGCCATGTAAGTCAAGTTAGGAAACCTACTCAGAACAGAGTCATAGGTGTTAAACAAGAGGCCTTTGGAAAGAAGATATTTCAAAATAATTTGCTTAGTGAATTTTGCAGCCACAGGGCCTGACATCTGCAGACAGCCTGTAGAAATGCCTATAGGAAACTAACGGGAGGAACATACAAATCAACTGTGTGCAATCTGAATTTATAGCATTTCTTGAGAGATATAAAAACACTATCAAAAGGAAAAGAGAGAAAGTAGATGAAATTTTTTAAACATTCTTGGCAGTATTCTTTGCATTTATTGGACAAGGATATAAATACTTCATTTAAAGAAGTTGAAGCTTTTTTCCCCTTCTTTGATAAAGGTAATATAATAAAGAGAAAGTTCTGGAATTATGTAGACTAGGGCTCAATCCCTGACCCTGCCTACTACAAATTGAGCATCTTCTCTGAGTCATTGATTTCTCATTTGTAAAATGAACAAAATAACCCCTACCCTTTAGACTACTGTAAACATTTGCAACATTTAAAACAAAGTAAATCAAACTTGGTAGTAAAATTAGAGCTTTCAGGGAGATGATAGCTCTAGGGAGGCCCAATAGAACAGACTCAGGTACAAATTCCATTAATTAGCATGATCATGATAGGAAAATACAGAATTTCAGTGACCAAAGGTTTGTCCTCTAGGGGCTTACAGAAACTTAGAAAAAAATGGGAACGAAGGCAAAGGTTGGTGGCCTGCATGGCTGGGGTTTGCATAGATGTTGCAGTATGTTATCTTGAATAGGCATGGTGTGTTAGATCTTCTCAGGACTATTTCTGTGAGGCCTGAGGAAAGCAATCGGTTCTGTCATTGCTAACTGTTCCTGCTTGGAGTTCCAGTCTCATCATGGGATGATATGTTCTGTGAGCCTTACCTTTGCCAGGAATACTTTCGGTACATTGTCACAAAGATGATTATGAATTAGATCTGATTTCAAAATTCTATGTAAGTGCAGAAGAAAGTGGCTCAAAAGAATAAAAGATAAAGAGGCAAATGGAGTTAGAGAACAACCTGAGTGGATTAGATCAGTGACTGGGCCATCTTTCAATAGGAACTCAAAAATAACAGTTGCTTCATTGTAGGTGTTTAAGATTGTTTTGTTAATGCTGCATCAAGGATTGCAAGTCCCTAGCTTAAAGCACCATTTATTCTTGCTAAACTAGAAATCAGAGATTGCAACTATCTATCCTCATTGTTAAACTCCACTCCATTATGAAGCATGTGCTTTCCCCAGCTTGCTTATTCTTATGCCTTCTACTTCTGAATTCTCGAGGGAACATTTCCCTTATCCCATGCCATAGTTTGAATACGTCCCCTCTAAAAGTCATGGATTGAAATTATGTAGTTAATGTGAAAGTATTAAGAGGCAGGGCCTCTAGGTGATTAGGTGAGGACTCCATTCATGAATAAAATTAAGATTCTTATAAAAGAGGCTTTGCGCTTTAGCTCATTCTTCCTTCTGCTTTTTGCCATGTGAAGACACAGTCTTCCTCTCCTCCTGAGGATGTAGCAGTGAGGTGCCATCAAAAAAACCAAAGAGTAACTCTAACCGGATGACCCAACGTGCCAGCACCTTCCCAGCCATGAAAAATAAGCTTCTGTTTTGTTTTGGTTCTAATTATTTTATTGTTGTCATGCTTGTACATCATAGAGATGTTCATTGTGTTAAAAACATGCACACAGCTCTTTGTGTACTTACCTCTGCATCCCATCCCACTCCTCTCCCCTCCACCCCCACACGATAATGAAATTGATAGTGGTACCTTTACATATTGCCATAGCATTGTATTGTTTGAACTGGTTCTTTCTTCAGTTCTTTTTCCCCTCACCAACTCTCACTCCTAAACCCTTCAACTACTCTCCTGATCTATCTTTACATTATTTTAAATCCCTTATGTTTCCTGTTTTCCTTCTAGTTTCTACAAATGAGAGAAAAAGTACCACCCTAGACTTTCTGAGACTGACTAATCTCACAGCATATAATATTCTCCAGTTCCATTCATTTTCTTGCAAATAATAATAAATTTTTTTCTTAATGGCTGAGTAAAATTCCACTGTGTGTATATACCATTTTTCTTTATTCATTCGTCTACTGATGGACACTTGGGTTGGTCTCATAATTTGGCTACAGTGAATTGGGCTGTGATAAACATGAGTATGCCTATAATATGTCATAGTATTATTATAATACCCTGACTTTAGCTCTTTAGGAAAATTACCCAAGAGAGTATATCTGTGTCATATGGTGGTTACCTTCCTAGTTGTTTTTTTGTTGTGGTTTGTTTTATTTATTGGTGCATTGTAATCATACATCTTTGTTAGGTACAAGCTCGTAAAGGCACACATGCACACATTTCTCATTAAACCTTCCTAGTATTTTTAAATTTCCATTTTTAATAAGTTACCCAGCCTTGAGTATTTTATTAAATTAGCACAAATGAAGTAAAATACTTCATAATTGCATTCTTAATCCCTTATTCCCTTTTCTCTCTTGGCCAATATATAAAATTATTCTTTTTGTTTTGCCATGTTGAAGGTCTTAAGTATATCATCACTTCTTCCACCATTTGTAATATATGACAGCAATTCAAAGCAAGTTACACATAAACAAGAGTAATTTTAATTTTGTTGTTATTGTATTAGTGATAACTTCTAACTGACTGAAGAGACTTCAGAGGGTATGGTATTTTTCATCCATTTCCAAATGTGAAATGTGATTCAAGATGGCCAAAAAATCTTCTCATGGTCATTGCTATTTTGTTTATTGATTTGAACAATGTTCTTATTAAGAATGTCACATCACTAAGCTAGAATGGGTGGCGAGGAGCCATAGTTTCTAATGTGTCACTTTGCTTGCTTGGATGCTTTAATCTTCTCTTCTTTGGGCTTTCCCCATTTGTGAAGCATAGTTCACTGTGAAATTTTCTTTGGGAAATTTTCATCACAGACAGTTGGGAAAGTATTTTTTTTTTCATTTTTTCTATAGCTCTTGCTTAGTATTTACTGTGTATGCCCTGTAGGGCATGGCCACCTTTGAGTTCTCAGTTACTAGTGCAGATCACTTTTTTATGGCAATGATGATGATTTTGTATGGGTTATCCTATAATTGAATGTTTTTCTCAGGAATCTTAGTAATATCCCTTGTCTGATTGAAAATATACAATTAGGCATTTATATTTGCTTCACTTACTGTTTATATTTATTTAAGGCAAATTGATAAATATTAAAACATACAAAAATGTAGAAGACAATAAAAGTTGTGCATAATATTCAAACACTCTTAATATTTACTTGGGTATACAAAACATAAAAAGTACAATTGATCTATACACATATCCATTTCTATTAAATGGAGATTATTTTTGTAGTACTTGTAATCAGTTGTTTAAAATCCCTTAAAAGTGTAGTGACACACACTTGTAATCCCAGTACTTGGGAGGCTGAGACAGGAGGATCTCAGGTTCTTGGCCAGCCTTAACTACTTAGTGAGGACCTCTGCAACTTAGTGAGACCCTGTTTCAAAATAAAGAATAAAAAAGTAGGGATGGTGGTATAGCTTGGAGGTAGAATGTCTTCTTTGGGGCTTCCTTGCCCTATGCACTTTATTACAAAGAACCAAGGTAAAAATCTGTCCGTGATGGTGGGAAGGTAGATTGAGAGCAGATTTTTGTCTATAACTCTAGGATAACTCAGGTTCTGCTTTCACAGACTAGTCCCAAAGTCAGGATTCATTAGAAGCTAATTTGGGAGTAGTTGAACGGGGATATTTCAAACATCAGTAAAGGTAATATTTTTAATAAATGTTAATATGTGATCATTGAGTTTGCTCTGCTTGTTAGAAGTAAAAGAAACAAATGCTTTCTCTTCCAATACATTGAAAGACAAGTTTAGAACCTAATTTCATAGTTCAAATTATTATATGGTGACATTCTTTATATTCTGGGTGAATACAAAGTTATTTTCAAGTCAAAAAGACCTGTTACTTAGAAAGATACTACTGCTAAACTCCCTGCCAGTTCTGAACAGCATTTTATGACATAGTATTAACCTTATTCTAAAGTATTTGTGTTTCTACCTTGGCCATTTAGAGAGCTTCAGGAGACCTTTATATAATCTTGTCCATTGCATTTGATCTACCCTGCTAGTCAAGACTGGGGAGTGAGAGACTTTAAAGAAAATAAAACACTTTAACAGATTCAAAACAATCTCTTCTCTCTGTAAAAGGATGTGTTACCCTGACCTAAATTTTTAATACTGGATATTTTGAGGAGATTATGAGGTTGATGGTACTCCTAGAAACATTCTTTCCTGATCCTTCTTCATACTTCATACACAAGAGTGAGGATATGACTTATAAAGAACAAAAAATAGGATGATCTAAGATTACCTGGGGGAAAATGAAGGCAGCAGAGTCTGATGTCAGCTGTTTCTTCTGGGAGACCAAGTGGTTGATACCATGCACCTGCCAGATGCAGCTGGATGATTGATCTCAGATTCTGGAGGCACCAGTCCACAGTTTGGGCACTAGTAGCATGTACAATGTTACCTACGCTACTTGGGGACTTTGAACAAGACAACTCAGAATCAAGGAACAGTGAATGTTAGTTAAACATTGGAGATGAAAACATCTTTCCCTCAGTTTACCGCTATCCACTCTTATTTAGAGGCTGCAATCAAAGTCCACTACCACTGACCTTAAACAAAACATAAGTAAACCCACACAAACTCTCAGAATGAATGTGCACAATTCAAAGTAACTAAACTAAAGGATTACAGATGGGTGAGGATGACTTATCCTTGGATCACTTTTGATCCTCTGGATTATGTGTTAGGGGGAATGTTTTGTGATCAAATAATTAATGGCATTAATCACATGCCCCATATTTTCCAGGTCTTAATATTAGCATGAATTTGCTGGATACATGGAAACACATGGATACCAATACCAACCCATCTCTAAGTTCTCCATTTGTGACCATTAGCTCACAACAATTTATAGATGTTGAAGTGTTACATATGGAGAAACAAAGACTCCATATCTAAAACCTTTATGGTGTGGGACAGCCCAAGGTGTGTAGGTGACATGGGAGTATAGAGTGTCTGAGAAGCATGAAGATACAGATCATCTCTATCTCCATGACTAGGATGATATGTTCTGTGCTTCCACTAGAGTCTGTGGCTGTCTGGGTTCCCAGTTGCACCAGAATGAGGGAAACAACTCTTCAGTTCATGGCACAGTGGATTCACCACTCCCTTCATTCTCTCCCATATTTCATTATAATTTTTTACTTCTTTATTATACTCCTTAAGTGTTTCCCTTGATTATCTTTTTAGTTTCATGGCATATTATTATATCAGAATAATATGGCATTTAGTTTTGTATATTTCTTGGCATCTTATGAATACAGAGTTTCGTATTTTTTTCTTTGCTCAGCATTATGTTTCTGTGACTTATTTGTTACCATGTATATGCCTCATTCATTAATCTTTACTGAAGAATAGTTTTTCATCATACAAATATGTTATCCATTTACACTATAATTGATGAACATTTGAGTTGTATCAGTATTTTTCTACTACTCAATACTATAATAAATTATTATACCCATATTTTGGAAAACAAATATGTATCATTATGGTATACAACAAAGTGTATCATCATGGTATAGAGCTAGAAGTTAATGTTTGGATCTCATAATAATATTATTTCAACTTTTTCAAAGCGATGCCATTTTTTCCTGGAATTTTTGCTTTGTTTTGGATTCTTACAAGTTTACACTCGCACTAGCAGTATGGAACATTCTTCTTTTTATTGATAACATGTTGATTCTTTTTTATTCAATTTTAAAATTTCATTGGTATGTTGTAATTATACAATATTGTGAGATTCAAAGTGATACATTTAGCCGGGCGTGGTGGCGCACGCTTGTAATCCCAGCATTCGGGAGGCTGAGACCGGAGGATCCAGGTTCGCGACCAGCCTCAGCTACCTAGTGAGGCCCTCTGCAACTTAGTGAGACTCGGTTTCAAAATAAAGAATAAAAAATAGGGCTGGGGGTGTAGCTCGGAGGTAGAATGCCCCTGAATTCAATCCCTAGTGCCACAAAAAAAAAAAAAAAAAAAAAAAAAAAAAACAAAGTGATACATTTATATAGGTACACATTGCTTGGTGTGTTTCCTTGTGGATCCTACCCTACTCTTCCCTCACTACTACCCCATTTATGAGATTGGTACTGATAATTTCATATATGAACATAACCTTATTTGATCTGTTCCCTTCCTCAAACCTCCTTTTTCTCTTCCCCCTCCCTTCACCTCCTTCCCTCAGCACTATTTGATTGATTGATTGATTGATTGATACTGGAAACTGAACCCAGGGACATTCTACCTCTGAAGTACACACCAGCCTTATTTTATTTATTACTTTGAAATGGAGTCTTACTAAGCTGTTGAGGGTCTTGATAAGATTCTGAGGCTTGCCTCAAAAGTGAACTTCCTGACAAAGTCTTCCAAGTACTTGAATTACAGGCATTTGCCACTAAGCTCAGAACCTTCCAGTATTCCCTAGTCTCTCTTTTATCTGGTTTATTTCTTATTTCCTCTCTAGTTTCTATATATTAGAGAAAACATACAACCTTTACTTTCTGGAACTGGCTGATCTCAGAATAATGTCCTCAATTTTCATCCATTTTGCTACAAATGATATAATTTGTTCTTCTTTATGGCTGTACAATAATCCATCATATGTATATACCATATTTTCTTTTTCCATTTATCTATTTAGGAACACTTAGGTAGGCTTCATAATTTGTCTGTTGTGAATTGTGCTGCTATAAACATGGTATTCAAGTATAACTATCATACTCTAAATTTAATTGTTTGAGAAAGACAGTGAGGGGTGGTGTAGCTAGATCATATGGTGGTTCCATTCCTATTCTTTTGAGGAAATTTCATACTGATCTCCATAGTGGTTATACTAATTTTCAATCCCACCAATAGTGTATAAGAGTTCCTATTTCCCCACATCTTCACTGGCATTTATTATTATTTACATTACCATGATTGCCATTCTAACTGAAGTTAAATGGACTCTCGGTATAGTTTTAGTTTGCATTTTCATGATTGCTAATAAAATTCAACATTTTCCCATATATTTGTTGGCTATTTGTATGACATTCTACCTCCAAGCTATACACTCAGCCTTATTTTTTATTCTTTATTTTGAAATAGGGTCTCTCTAAGTTGTGGAGTGCCTCACTAGGTAGCTGAAGCTGGCTGCAAACCTGGATACTCCAGTCTCAGCCTCCCAAATGCTGGGATTACAAGTTTGCGCCACCACGCCTGGCTTGTATCTCTTCTTTTGACAAGTATCTGTTCAGATCAATTGCCCATTTTTGAATGGATTATTTGTCTTTTTGGTGTTTTTTTTTAGTTATTTGTATATTCTAGATATTGTCTTGTCTCAGATGAATAGCTGACAAGGATTTCCTCCCATTATTTAGGCTGTTTTTTCATACTCTGGATTGTTTCCTTTGCTACACAGAAGCGTTTTGATTCCTTGCCACTTACTGATTATTGGTTTTGTTTCATGTGCTTTGGGTGTCTTATTGAGGAAGTCTCCACCAGTGCCTATATGTTGGAAAATTAGTCCTATGCTTTCTTCTAGTAATTGCGAAGTTTCTGGTTCAATTTCTGGGTCTTTGGTCCACTTTTAGTTGACTTTTGTGCAGGGTAAGGGGTAGGAGTCTAATTTCATTCTCAACATATGAATATCCAGTTTTTTTTTTTTCTTTTTTGTCACCATTTGCTGAAAGGCTGTCTTTTCTCCAGTCTATTGTTTGGCTGCTTTGATAAAAAAACTACCATCTATAAATGTGAGGATTTTTCTTTCTATCTTCCATTTTACTCCATTGGTCTGTGTCTGTTTTTATGCCAATATCATGCTATTTTCTCTACTATAGTTTTGTAGTATAATTTTTTGTGGTACTGGGGATTGAACCCAGGGGCATTCTACTCCCAAGCTACACCCCCAGTCCTATTTTGTATTCTTTATTTTGAAACAATATCTCACTAAATTGAGGAGGGCCTCACTAAGTAGCTGAAGCTGGCCATGAACTTGGATCCTCTGGTCTCAGCCTCCCAAGTACTGGGATTACAAGCATGCACCACCACACCCGACTTGTTTTGTATTATAATTTAAAATATACAGAATCTTTTTATGTGGTGAAAATTAATTACCTGTCATACAGATTCCATGTTTCAAATATTTTGTCCCAGTTGTGACTTGTATTTTTTTTTTCCTCTTTTGGGAGACTAGATGAACAAAAGATGTTAACTTTAATATAGCTAAGTCTATCAGATCTTCTTAGTGATATACTACTTTGTGTAAGAAACACTTTACATAATGTTAATGTCACTTTATATTGACTTTTAAAATTTTAACTTTGTTTTTGACATTTATGACTTTTAATCCAATTGGAAGTTATATTTACTTATAATACTAGGAAGAAGATCAATTGTATACTTTTCCTATCTGTATACTAATTGTCCCAGTATTTTTATTGCATAATTTACCTTTTAACCATTGGTCCTTATTATTAACTCTTCCATTTTATGTTCTTGGTTCTCTATCATTTTATGTTATTTGATTTGTCTATTCATTTAAATTCAATTCTTTCATCATTATTACTAATTTGCAATGAGTTCTTAAATCAGGAACATAATTTTATGTTCATAATTTGATTTCATGATTGGTTTATCCATTCAGATCTTTTAATCATCTCTATATATTTGAAACTCTGTATGTAAATTTTCTTTTAGAGAGAATTTAAGATTTGGTTAGTGCTATATAGTTTGGATCTTTAATGTTCCCCAAAGACCCATACATTAAAGGCTTGGTCCCCAGTGCGTAGTGCTATTGGGAGGTGGTGGAACCTCTGGGGGAGGGGTCTTCTGTGAGGTACTTAGGTCATTGGGGGATGTTCCCTTGAAGGGAACTGTGGGACTCTAGCCTCTTCTTTCTTTCTTTGCCAGGATGTTAGCAGTTTTGCTCTGCCTTGCATTATTGCTATGATGTGCTTTATATACACACACCCAAAACAAGGGGCAATCAGTCCTAGAGTAGAGCCTCCAAATCTACCAGCTAAAATAAATCTCTTCTCCTTATAGGTATAGGTAGATTTACTCTCTTATACTGACAGAAAGCTGACAGTCAAGATTATATTAAAGGTTTAGTTAAATTTTAGAAAAATTGAAATATTAAGATTTTGTTTTCAAGCTAATAAACATGGGGCTAACCTCCTATGTATAAAACCCTTTTTAGTGAATCAATTATTATAATTTCTTTTATAACTGTTTGAATACTTGAAAAAAATATTTAATCTTAGGTAGTTTACCTGACTCATGCTATATATATCAACAGAATTTCAGATATTGATATTTTATTCAAGAGTTATAGCAAATATTTTAAGAAATTCCAGCAATTTAAGGTAGATACCTTAGATAATTATATTTATAAATAAAATTGTATTTATTTATTCCCATCTTCATACATTTTATTTTTATTTTTTTTACTTTTTAGGTTCATATTTGAGGGTTATTGTTGAATAGAAGTAGCTACAGATAAACTTATTCTTAAAGATTCCACTGTTAAGTTGTAGACTGTTTGTGGTGGGCATTTTGAAGAAACTTTTTAATGGTAAATATTGCTTTCATTTTTAATTTATCAAAAGGTTTTATCAAGAGTAAATGTTGAATTTTATCAAATAACCTATTCACTAGTATTAAGAATAATGTAGGACATTCCTTTTCTTTTATTATTATTATTATTATTTTTTTTTTTTTTTTGCGGTACTGGGAATTGAACTCAGGGGCATTCTACCCCGAGCTATACCCCCAGCCCTAATTTTTATTCTTTATTTTGAAAGAGGGTCTCACTAACTTGAGGAGTGCCTCACTAGGTAGCTGAGGCTGGCCGAGAACCCGGATCCTCCGGTCTCCCAAATGCTAGGATTACAAGTGTGCACCACCACGCCCAGCTCCTTTTTCTTTTAAAGCAAACCAATTTTTCACATATTCTGTTTTCCAACCTAAACTCTCTTTTCTAGTATTAAATTGCTTCCCCTTTCTTTTTAACTTTTCTTAATCCATATTTAGTGACCTATTGTTTTCTTACCTCTTTATTTTGTGTTTTCTTATACTCTTTAGATGGTTCATTGTTTTTCCTTAAAAGCTTAAATTTTATAAGAAATTTTAAAAGCTTAATTTTATAAGAAACTACTGTAAGTTTGACTAGCCTGAGAGTAGAAAGAAGCAAATGCAGAGTTAACCACTAGCCTGTGTTCTTCCTTGTGGGGGGTCCATGGTGGGCAGAAGATCTCTTAGGAAGAATCCCCAGAGTTGCAGTCTAGGCCAGATTGCTCCCATACTTCTCTAACCCAAAATGTAACCTGCCTCTCAGGAAGGGCAAATACTTCTGTCCAGCATTACTCTTTCCTAGAGGCTGCCATTATCTGTTGATGATGCCCAGTTTGAGGAATGGGGAGAGGTCTGGGGAAAATGGAATGCTTATAGTAGGTCTTTCTATTTTCCCCCATCATCATCTTTATACCTCAGCTAAACTCTAGTACAGCCTTGAAGTTAACCACATTATTTTGGCTGACACTGGCTTTCACTGCTGTATCCAGATGACAGGCGGATGATAGAGAAGAGTATGGTTAATGCAGGATGATAAAATCTGCTCTTCCTAAGCGTGTAGCACAGCTATAGCCTCAGGTCGTCACTCAGTCTAGTCTGTGATTTTATTCACTAATGAAAATACTCTGACTCTCACCTATATAAGAGGCTTCAGTGATGAAGTCTGGGAAGCCTCCAGTCTGCTTTTCAATTCTGTGGCTTTTCCAGACTTGGGTATTGGAGGGATCTAGCAGCCTATGCTTATACCTTCCTTCTCATCTTTCATCATGGTACTTGTATTGTTGTGGTATAGCTTTTATAATAAAGTATCTCCACTTGACTGTTATCTGTATCATATTAGGGGCCTGTCTATTGCTAGCTTAAGATCAGGATTTGGCCACAATATAGGCTTTAATACATTCATTCAGTAAATGAAAAAATTGGAATCCATAGAAAGGAAAAGACTCTTCCAAGTGTCTATAGAGGCAGAATCAGGGTTAGAATACACGTCTCAAAGACTAGCCCAGTGCCCTTTATACTGGGCTGTCCTGTTCCAATTCAGTTTATTTCCATTCAGTTTAACTCAATTCAATACATTCAGTAACATACGGCAATCCACCAGAGATTGTTAGACATGTAATGCAACACTTTTTTATACCCTAATGGAGCTGGCATTCATTCAGAATATTTTGACAATATTTATCAACACATTAGTAAATTTTATTACTTATTTATTTATTTATTATTTGAACACTGATTAGATTAAAAACAGCAAAACTGGCCTGAAGAATACTGCAAAGTTTTACCTTTGACTAACATTCATATTTGGAAAACTAAAAGTGGAATATGCATATCATTTCTATCTCAAAGCAAGACATCTCAGAATGGTTATATGTATAAATCAATATTGTAAGTACACACTTTATACCATTTTGTATTATATAATTCTTTTAATCATGCAGTAACTAATTTTGAATTATTCTGTTTATGAGTAAAAATTGATATGTCATTTTAGGAAAAAAAGCTCTCAATTTTGAATATGGATTTTTCTTTTGCCCTAAAAACCCAGCATTATTAAAGTAGAATTTTATATAATAAATATACACATTTTACATATAGTTAATGTGTTTAACATGTGAATATATTCATGTTAACCATTGTTTTGCAATCAACCACTACCACATTTCACCCAAGGCAACCATTGATGGGATCTCTGTTGGTATACGTTTCTTTTGCTTGTTCTACAACTTTAAGTGCATTTACAGAAGATGGATTATTTTATATTTGGTTTATTTTGTTCAGTGTAATGTGTTCTGAGATTTGTGTATGGTGTAACATGAGTTAGTGATTTATTGCTTACTATTGCTGAGCACTAAGCCATTGTAAGTTATCAATTTGATGATCTATTTACTAGTTTAGTTTACAGACATTTGGAGATTTTCTTGTCCAATTTTGCATAATGATGAGCAATACTTATATAAATACTTGAGAAAAAGTTCTTCTTGTGTGTACATATAATTTAATTTCTTGTAAGTGAGCACTTAGGAACAGTTTTGATACTGTCAAACTGCTTCCCAAGAATTACAACATTTTTTATTTCCACCAGATATACATGAGATTCTAGTCATTCTACATCCTTGCCTATCCAGCAGTACTTTACAACTGAGATACATCCCCTGCCCTTTTTTATTTTACTTGCAAATAGGGTCTCATTCAGTTACCATGAGCTGGCCTTGAATCTGTGATCCTCCTGTTTCAGCCTCTCAAGTACTGGGATTACTGGTATGTACTACATTTTGTATTCTTAAGACTATTTCACATGCTTTCAGAGACAAGCAATATTTTTATATTGGCTGGATGACTATCAGAAGAGAAACAAAATTATTTCTGCATGGCGATATGGAAGTATGTTGTGACTTCTGAACACAGCCCCTTCTCACCTAAACTTGGGTACAGGGTAGGAACATGGAAGAACTGATTAATGGCTCCAAACTCTCCAAAAAGAAGTTCTCTAATAAAAATTATGTTGGGCAATGTAGTCGAGTTTTCAAAAAGCTAACTTTAAACATGTGTGCTTTAACCTGATATTTTGTTCATTTTTTAAAATATTTTTCCACAAGAGGCATGATATATGCTAGTTTTTATAGTTTTTTTTTTCACTTTCCATAAATATCCTATCATAGCAAAATAAAAAATAGTCTCACTATGTTAAAAAGAAAGAGGTTAATTTTGGAATTTGACTATTTTATTAATTCAAAATTGGGAAAACCCTTACATACACATTCCATGCAGGTTCTGTGAAACTCAACAATGAAGAATGCTAAGGCTCATATTTAATTTCTAGCTCTCACTAATTTTAAATAGCTTAGAACCACAACATATTTTAGGTGTGAAGGATTGTTAGAAACCATCAAATCCAAATTACTTCATTTTTGGATAATAAACCTGAACCCCAAAGTGAGGAGATACCTTGCCACATAATGTTGAATTCTTCTTGGTGGGATACCTTGTGTGACACTGAGCTCTGGCATTTTCTATTTTATAGTATTATATCATGACTCCATGGCCTTAGGAGGAACTGATTGCAAAAGTGTTAGTTGGAGGAAAAGAGGAGGGTTTTTTATTTACTTGTTTTTGTTCTGATTTGTTTTGTTTGGTGAGAGTCTTTAGATGTTTATTGGAAAAAAATCAGAAAAAGAGTATTTTTTAGTATTATTTTTAATTTATGCCGATGTGGAGAAGTTTTGTTTTTCTAAAAATACGTTCATTATTGTATTGCGATTATATACCATACTGAAGTTCAATGTGATACAAACATAAATGCACACAGCTCTTGGTGTATTTCCTTCTATATCCCACCCTGCTTCTCCCACCTCCCTCTTTCTACATGCTAGTGAGACTGATAGTAATATCTTCATATATTGCCTCTATTATTTGAATTGCATTGTTCCTTTATTTTTTTATCCTTTCCAACTAACTCCCTTCCTGAACTCTCTTCCACTACTCTACTGTTCTCCACATTATTTAAAGTCCCTTATGTTTCCAATTTTTTCTAGCTTCCACCTATGAGAGAAAACATACAACCCTTGACTTTCTGAAACTTGCTGATCTCACTTAGCATAATATTCTCTAGATCTATCCATCTCCCCAGAAATGACATAATTTTGTTCTTCTTTATGACTGAGTAGAACTTTATTGTGTGTACATACCACAATTTCTTTATCCATTCAACTGTTAAAAGACATGTAGGCAGGTCCCAAAATTTGACTAGTAGGAATTGTTTTTCAATAAACGTAGGCATGCATGTGTCACAATAGTATTCTGACTCTATTTCTTTTAGAAAGATACAGAGGAGTGGTATAGCTGGGTTACATGGTCTTTTCATTTCTACTTTTTTTGAGAAACCTCCATACTGATCTCCATTGTAGTTGTATTAACTTATAACCCCCCCAATAGTGTATAAGAGTTACTTTTTTCCCACATCCTCGCCAGTATTTATTATTGTTTATATTGTTGATATTCCAACTGGAGTTAGATGGAATCTTAATGTAGTTTTGGTTTGCATTTTCCTGAATGATAATGATATTGAGCAATTTTTTCATATATTTGTTGACTTATTATATTTGTTTTTTGATAATTATCCATTCAGCTCACTTGCTTATTTTTAATTGGGTTATTTGTTGTTGTTAATTATTTTGAGTTCTTTATTCTAGATATTAGTTCTCTATCAGAGGGGTAGCTGGCAAAGATCTTCTCCAATTCTGTAGGCTTCTTCTTCATACTCTTGAGTGTTTACTTCACTTTGCAGAAACTCTTTAATTTGATTCCACGCCATTTATTGATCCTCAGGTTTATTTTTGGAGCTTTTGAGGTCTTATTAAGAAAGGCTACTAGTTCCTATATGTTGGAGAGTTAATCCTATGTTTTTTTGTTTTTTTGCGGTACTGGGGATTGAACTCAGGGGCATTCTACCTCCGAGCTATACCCCCAGCCCTATTTTTTATTCTTTATTTTGAAACCGAGTCTCACTAAGTTGCGGAGTGCCTCACTAGGTAGCTGAGACTGGCTGCGAACCCAGATCCTCTGGTCTCAGCCTCCCGAATGCTGGGATTACAAGCGTGCGCCACCACGCCTGGCTTAATACTATGTTTTATTCTAATAATTTGCAAAGCTTTTGCTCTAATTTATAGGTCTTTGATCCATCTTGAGTTGACTTTTGTACTGAGCAATAGGAATCTAATTTCAGTTTTGAACAAATAGATAATCTGATTTTTAATATGCGTTTATTGGTTCAGTATAGTCTCACATCATAATTATCATAATGTAAATCATGTTGACAGTAACATACATGCACACAGTACTTGGTGCCCCCCCCCCCAGCTCCCTCTCCATCTTCCTCCTTTCCCATGCAGAGTATTGAGATTGACCTTGGTATTTTCAAATATGTACACGTAGCCAATGGTAGTAATTCTTTCAATGAACCTCATCCTTTTCTCTCCCTTTCATTTAGACTTCCCTAGCTCAACTGGTGTTTCCCTTCATTATTTGGAGTCCCTCAGGAATCCCAATTACTCCCTGGATTTTACATATTAGAGAAAACATATGACTCTTCACTTTCTGTGATTGGTTAATCTTACTCGACATAATGCTCTCCTGGTCCTTCCATTTTCTTCAAATGACATAATTTTGTTCTTCTTTATTGCTGAATAGAATCCCATTGTGTATTTCCCATAACTTTGTGATCCATTCATCTGTTGATGGATACCTAGGTTGGTTCCATGATTTGACTACTGTGAACTGTGCTGCTATGAAATGGGTATGCATATATTACTGTTGTTCTCTGATTTCAATGCCTTTGAAAAGATTCCCAAGAGTGATATAGCCAGATCATATGGTGGATCCATTCTCAGTTTTCTGAGGAATCTGCACACTGATCTCCATATCAGCTCACTAATTTTAATCCCATCATCAGTGTAGAAGGATTACAATTTCCCCACTTCCTCACCAACATTATTGTTTTTGGACTTCTTGATGATTGATATTTTGATTAAGGTTAGATGGAATCCCAATGTAGTTTTTATTTGCATCTCCCTGATTGCTAATAAGGTTGAACTTTTAAAAATTCTTTTATTGGCCATTTGTATTCCTTCAAGGGCCTATTTAATTCAATTGCCCATTTCTTGATTGGTATATTTTTTTTTTTTAGTGTAAAGTCTTTTAAGTTCTTTGTATATTCTAGATATTAGTCCTCTATCAGAGGGATAACTGTCAAAGATTTTCTCCCATTCTATTGGCTTTCTTTTTAGACTCTTAATGATTCCCTTTGATGAACCGAAACTTTTTAATTTAATGCCCTCTCATAAGTATCTGATTTTTAATCAATTACTATACCTCTACCCAGGCCAAATATACATGATTTTGCATACATTGTTTTTCCAATTTTAGTTTGTACTTTTTTCCCAGAAGTTATTTTGGAGTCTAATTCCCCTTTTCTCTTGCATTAATTCGGTTTTCAAATAAGCCTGGTATCTAGCTATAATAAACTTGCCATTCTTGATAAATATTATTGTGTTATTTTATAATAATTCACTAGAGGTGAACAACCCTAAAAAGATCTTGTCAGAATTTTGTATAGCAAACTAAAAATCACTCATAAAATTCTAAGTGTATATCCTGTCCCTTTACAGTAGATTCAATCTCTCAGATTGGGCTCAGGCAACCCAGAACAATAAGTCTTTTTTTGGCCTGGAGTTTTCATTATAAAATACTTTTTAATTTTTAATTTAATTTACTTCATTAATATATAGAAGCTCACTTTTTTTAATATATAGAAGCTCACTTTTTATGTGTGTGTGTGTGTGTGTGTGTGTGTGTGTGTGTGTGTGTGTGTGTGTACTAGGGATTGAAGTCAGAGCGCTTTATCTGTGAGCTGCCCTTTAAAAAAAAAAAGGATTTTTTTTTTAGGTACTAAGGATTGGACCCAGAGGCATTCTACTTCCAAGCTAAGAGCTACACTCCTGGCCCTATTATTTTTATTCTGAAACAGCTTCTCACTAGGTTCCTGAGAGTCTCACTACTTGCTAAAGTTTTCCTCAAACCTGCAATCCTCCTGTCTCAGCCTCTCAGAAACTGGAATTACAAGTGTGCACCACCAGGCCCAGAAACAAAACACAAACAAAAACAAAAAACAAACAAACAGCTTTCTGGAGCACAGTCTCACCAAGTTACCATGTACTAACCTGGCACCTGGTGTCCTGCAGTCTCAGTCTCCCAAGTACTGAGATTACTGGCATGTAACTATGTCTGGCTACTTTTTCTTTTTCTTTTTCTTTTTTTTTTGATATTAGGTAATTTATGTCTTTGGAGGAGTATATTTATTTCAACTAGGTTGTAAAATTTATAGAAAGAATTTTATTCCTAACATTCTCTTACATTTTAACTGTCTATAGTGCCTCTAGTAATATTCCTTCTTTTATTCCTGATGCTGACAACTAGAGTATTCTTTCCTCTCTCCTACCCCAGTCACTCTGACTAGAGGCATATATAATTTATATTTATTCATCTTTAAAAAATGAGAAATGTGTGCATGTATGCCTTAAAAGCTTATACCCAACAAAGATGTATGATTACAATGCACCAATAAAAAATTTTTTTAAATAGTTCCAGATTTCACAGAATTTTATTTTTTTAACTTTATATATTTAGTTTTATCCCTTTTTAAGCTTGTAGGGATATAATTTTCTTTTTATTTTTCATTAACCTTTAAGGTAGAAGTTTAAGGTATTGATTTAAGACTATACTTTTTTTCCTAAAATAGACATTGCAGCTCTGAAGTTCCCTCTAAGTATAAATTTGGGTGTATTCTACCAATATTTTTCTGCTACATTTTCATTATTACTGAGTTCAAAACACTTTCTGATTTATGTTTTCCTACAGCATTTTTTGTAGATTTTGATTTTAGTTCAACTTACTTAATATGTAATAAATAATTCACCTGGCCAAAAAGTTGCAAATTTCAAGAATGTATTTTTCTTTTTAGTCAATGGATATTTAGATATGTTTTAATGTCCAAATACTTAATGATTTGTGATATCTTACTATTTTTTAATTTAACTCAATTTTGTCAAGGTAAGAAAACATACTCAGTATGGTTTCAAATGATTTCAATTTATAAAGACTTGTGTTATTACCCAGAATTTATCCTATTCTGTTAATAGACCTTGTGTACTTGAAATTAACTCATATTTTCTTATTTTAAAGCACAGTGAAGCTTTTGTTGGCTTGTTTTGGTACTGAAGATTGAACTTAGGGGGTCCTATCTACAAATTACACCCTTGACATTTATTTATTTATTTATTTATTTATTTATTTATTTATTTATTTATTTATTTATTTGAAATGAACTCAACAAGTTGCTGAGGGTCTCGCTAAGTTACAGAGGCTAGTCTGGAACCTTTGTCCTCTTGTCTCAGTCTCCCAAGTACTTGGATTACAGGTGTGAGCTACCACATCTTGCTTGTAGCATAGTGTTCTATATATTCATTAAGTCAAGCTGTTTGACTGTGTCCTTTGTATCTTTCTTATATTTACACACATATACATATATATGTAAATATATATGTATAAATGTATATATATGTAATATATACATATGTATAAATATATGTATATATGTAAATATATATAGAATATATATTGATTTATTTTTGACAATGACAAAGAAGGGCTAATATATACATTTGTTTTATGTAAATTTCCTACTTCTCACTTTAATTCTGTTAACTTTCATTTCATAACTGCTGAAGCTTTATTGTTATGCCTTTCAACGTCCTTCTGATAAATTGATCCTTTTGTCACTATGAGGCATTATATATGGTGAGTTATTGAGATTCTGTATTCTGACTTTTCTCCAATGAGTGCTCTTTCTTTAGTTTGAAGAGGTTATTCATTTGTTGTTAGCTTTGCACTGAAAATTCTGTTCCTAGTGTGGCAGCTTCAAACACAGTTGAACCCTGTAGTCATCAAATGAGCTGCTCTGAGCCCTTTCAGCACATGAGTGGTTCAAGGATGGTCAGGTGCATATCTTGGCAGAGTGGTTGGGTTCCTCATCTGGCTCATCCTATTCTAGGACTTCCCTCTCTCTTCAAAGTTCATAGTTTCCTAACCTTCACTCTTGTTTCCCTGAAGAATACATAGAGTTTTTCCCTGTGTATCCACTAAAGTCATGGTTTTTTCAGAGTCGACAACACTTAGCTTTGGTTAAAACCTATAGATATAGAAAATTACCTTTATGGGGCATCCAACTTTCACCTCTCTGCTATTACTTACTCCCCAGGATTTGTTTAGGTAGTTGGTTTGGTTTCTAGATAAAAGATTTATAGCTATTTTATGCAGAGATTGGGAGTCATTCTGCAATTCTGAGTCTGTGATACTTGGATGTGGTATCTAGGTTGACCTAATTTTCAACCTTTGATTTGAATCATAGGAACAATAATTTGAAATATCCTCCCCCTATTTTTAGTCATTTGATCAGCATATACTCAAGACATTTAAGAGAGCTTATAAATACTCAACTACTAAGATTTTGAAGGCAGATTTTAACATGTATATGCACATATAAATGCAGTAGTTATATGTATAATACAGTAAATAAACATAGTAGTTATATTAAATAAATACTGTAGCTACTGAGAACTGATGACTATTAATTATAAATTGCTTAATTCTTACTCATGTGCCCCTAGTCAATATCTATTAATCTTTTTTGCACCTTCAAATAGAGTATATTGTGGTATAATATTGATCAGTGACTAGAAGTGTAAACTCTAGAGCTAAGCTGTCTTGATTTGTATATTAGCTATGTACTTTTTTATTTTTTGCGGTACTGGGGATTGAACTCAGGGACATTCTATCTCCGAGCTACACCCCCAGCCCTATTTTTTATTCTTTATTTTGAAACAGGGTCTCACTAAGTTGCGGAGTGCCTCACTAGGTAGCTGAGGCTGGCCGCAAACCCGGATCTTCAGGTCTCAGCCTCCCAAATGCTGGGATTACAAGCCTGTACCACCACATCCGGCAAATTGTTCTTTCTTTCTTTCTTTCTTTCTTTTTTTTTGTAGTACTGGGGATTGAACTCAGGGGCATTCTACCTCCGAGCTATACCCCCAGCCCTATTTTTTATTCTTTATTTTGAAACACGGTTTCACTAAGTTGCGGAGTGCCTCACTAGGTAGCTGAGGCTGGTCTCGAACTCGGATCCTCTGGTCTCAGCCTCCTAAATGCTGGGATTACAAGCGTGCGCCACCATGCCTGGCTTACTTTATTTATTAAATAGCCTTGGAAATTTCAGTTAATGTCTGTACATATTTGATGGGATGTTTGTTAGAATTAAGTTACCAGAATTAAAAAGATGTGAATTATGTCTTTCACATAGTAAATGTTCAACAATATGAACTCTTATGATTATTGCTATAACAGAAAATTAAAAGTGATGCAAATAAAGACAAAAAGCAAGTGGATTTAATAACTGCATTTTGAGGTTTAATTGTGTGTGTGTGTATGTGTGTGTGTGTGTGTGTGTGTGTGTGTGTATGTGTTGCTGGAAATTGAACCCAGGGACATTCTACCTCTGACCTACACCCCATCTCTATTTTATTTTGAAACAGGGCCTCACTAAATTGCTGAGGCTGGCTTTGAACCCATGATTCTCCTATCTCAACCTTCCAAGTACTGGGTTTATAGTTATGTTCCATCCGGCATATAAACTCTCACTGCTCAGATATTTTGAGATTTTTGACTGGCATTATCCAGCTGGTCAAATTCTAGAAAAAAGTGTGTAGGAGATTCAACACTAAGATTTTTTAACAGTACCTTGTAGCACATCAATTTTTGCAAGTGTTTTTCTTTCTTAGTGATGATGGTGGCAGATGAGGAAGAGGAGACTGGCATTAAGTTTATAAATATAACAAATATCACTAGTTATTATATCAGCCAGGGAAGGTTAAATTATACTTTGAAGCCAAATAAGAACTAGCAAAAATAAGTAGTGTTTCTTTCCTACTCATCTGCTTTCTTTTTGTAGGTCCACTATGGCTCTGCTGTGTGTCATTACCTCCCCACCTTTAGGACTGAAGTTGATGGAGGAACCATTGGCTCACTTTTCTCCTTTTCTCCTATTGTGGCAGAGAAGAAAGTAAAAACATCAAAAGATTTTACATTCAGTCATTGGATACTCAACTATTGTGAAATTCAACCATTCTACACATAACTCATTGGCCTGTATTCTTTATATGACACCATGTAACCATAGGAGGCAGAAAGGTGTTAATTTATCATGAATCCAGATGGAATAGACCAGGAAATTTTACTGAGAACTCTTAGTCACTATTATAATTATCAAAATAATATTAACAGGATTTACAGGTGGCATTATATTTCACTTTAGAATACAATTAAAATAGCATTCAGTGTTGTCTCCTGGGTTCTGGTTCTGGTTTTTCCACTTACAAGTCACAGATACTTAGATAAATTATACCTGCTACTTGGACTATTACTTGTCTTATTCATGAAATTTGAGGATCATATAAACACATCCCTAATGTACCTTCTAGCTCTGAAATGTATGATTCTACTTTATCCTAAGCACTGTGTATATATAATCTGTACTCATAATTTGGTCAATAAATATCCTCAGGTTAAATTTAGTAACTTCTGTACTATTGCCTTAGATTGTATATTCTTCAATTTTCATTAACTTTGGTGAATAGAAATCACCTCTTTCTAGTAAATATATTCATATCATAGACCTTCTAAGGAGATGTTCCCTTCCATTCCATCTACAAAGGCTGGACACTGACAAAGGACAATGTATTGAACCATTGACCACATGGCTTCTTGAACATTTTATGAGAACACGTAAAGCTTTATGTTTCTTGAGTAACTTCATTACTTCCAAATGTTTAGACATGTTAAATAAACTTTAGCAATGGACTTTCTTATTGAAAAACTCCAGTGAAATAGGTAATGCCTTACACAGAACATGAACGTGACTGTTATTACTATTACGGATGGTTATTACTTTTGATTAAAATTAAATTAAAGAGCACTTGAGAAATAAGGAGAGATTTAATTATACCATAAAAACTGTCAGCCTTTCATTTTTTAACATCTGTTAGACATGCATGCCAGTAGCAATGGTCTGGAGCGTTTGCCAGATACCTAGTCAACAAACACCAATGAATCATCCGAGAGCAGAGGCAATATGATTTCAAACACAGTGCTTTCCAAATCTGATGAATTAGCCAAAGTTAAATACATTTAAAGATTTGCTGATTCTAATTTTTCTTCATTTTTCAGGGAAAAAAATTGTTTCCAGGGTTCTTTTTTTTTTCACTATTCATTATGATGGATTTGATATAACTTGTCATGTCTGTGCTACAGCAAAGAGCTGGAATTCCTCAGAGGAGAGAAGCTTGTTTCTTTAAAAGTTGCCAAATGTAGAATAGTTTTTGCCTCTTTGTGATGTTTCTATAAAGGTTGTTTTTAATTCTGATACTTAAAAGCCGAAATAATTGGAACTCTCAGTTCTGGAAAATGGTTTTGGCCTAAACAAGTTTGGATCGATGCTAACTAATTAGCAGACAGGCAGGAGGGACACAGACTGTGGCTGCTGATGCATTTTTGATAGGTGAAGTCAGTTTTTGTTTTTGTTTTTTTCAGTCATCAATATATAGACTAGTGACCTGAAATTGACTTTGTAAAGTTGACAGGCTCCTGGTCCTCTGATTCTTTATCTCTAAGAAGAAGATTTGGAATAGATGTACATTCCTTGCTTTAAAATCCTACACTCATCAATTCTCATTATATCAAATGGTATTGATATTTATTTCCTTCTTGTATTTCTCTTAATTTAGAGCCTCTAATTTTTACAAATAAATTTAAATTGCTTTAAATAAAAATATGTGATTTATTTTCCATTTTAAAATAATTTCTGGGTTATTGCTATCTCTGTCCTATATTATTATCAGGTATATCTATGAGGCATCTAAGATTTATATCCTCTGTGACTTTCATCAAATTCGTATGATTAACAGAGGGCTTTGTCAACTGTGATTTTCAGAAAGTTCATTTCTCTATTTATATAGCACTATTCCCCAATTCAGCACAGTATGTTTCATTTTCTTGCAGATATTTAATTCCTTAGAGGTAATTTGCAGCTTTCTTCGGCTTCAGGGCATCGCCGAGCCATCATGGAACATAAAAAGGGACATATATTCAGTGAAATCCACTGTAGGTATATTTGAATCCTGCTTCCTTTTTGTTTGCGTAGGAGGCTTCTAGGTTTAATTTCAAAAGTATTCTGGCTCATTTAGCAATTCTTTTATTTAAAAATATTTACTAAGCATCTTCTCTGTGCTAGCCATTGTTCCAAGTCTTAGGGGTAAGATAGTGATGTCACAGCAACCACTTCCTCATGGAGTCTATGTTCTAAAAATGAAGCCATTTTGTGACTCCCCAAGACTCTTCATTATATAAAAATTCTATAACAAATAGTTCATAACAAATGTAGACAGTGTTTTTTCCTGAACACATGTAAAAATATGAGAGCATTAGTCATTTTTATATCACTATGAAAAAATACCTGAGAACATAAACTTAAAGGAAGGAAAGGTTTATTTTGAATCATGGTGTCAGAGATCTCAGTTCATAGTTGCTTGGTCCCAACATGTTAGGCCTCAGGCGAGACAGAACATCATGCTTGGAAGAGTATAGTAGGGGAAAGCTGCTCAGACTATGGTGACCAGTAAACAAATAGAGGGAAAGAGAGGAAGGAGTCTGGGACAAGACTAACTGGCTCAGGACATTCTCTCTGTGATCTACTTCCCCCAACTACTTCCCATCTCTTAAATTTCTATCATCTCCAATAGCACTATGACTTGGGAACTATGCCTTTAACACATGGACCTTTGAGAGACATTCCAAATTCAAACTATTACAGTGAGCAATCTTCTGGGTAACAATCAGTACCTATCGGATAATACTGTAGCTTCTTATGGAATGGCATCTCTTAGGTAAAACTGGCTATATTTTGGACACTAAAAGCCAGATAAGCCAGATGCTAGTATGTATTTTTTTCTCCACCTATACTGATTTAATTTGTACTCCTTTCATTTTTTCTTTCATCATGATATCCTAATCATTGCTTTTGCTTTTTGAAACTTGCAGGCATTTTCGAAGAACATCTGAAATGCCTTTAAAAATAAATTAATTGAGCTGGGCATGGTGGCACATGTTTATAATCTCAGTACTTGGGAGGTTGAGACAGGAGGATCATAGATTAGTGGCCAGCCTCAACTACTTAGTGAGGCCCTCCACAACTTAGTGAGACCCTGTTTCAAAATAAAGAACAAAAAGTAGGGCTGGAGGTATAGCTTGGAGGTAGAATGCCCCTGTATTCAATCCCTAGTACAGAAAAAAAATCAGTTAACTGCTATATAACATTATCACTCCAATACCTAGTGACTTAAGACAGTAGTGATTTATGGAGTCTCACAAATCTGTGGGTTAATTGAATGCTTTCTTTGCTTCTTTACCAGGGTGCATCCCAAGCTACTTTATTCTATTGGAGAATAGACTAGTCTGGGAGGTCCTAGATGGCTCTGCTCTCTTGTTCACAATTAGTGCTGTATTCCTTCCTCCTTCAGATGACTTCTCACCCTTTCGTAGACTAAACTGGCTTCCTTACCTGAGAAATCTCTGTGGCTTACTTACATGACTTCTGTCATATTCTATTGGTCAAAGTAAGTTCAAAAGTCAGGCCAAATCTGAAGGGATGAAGAAACAAACCAAAAAGAGGCTTTATTTTTAGGGAAGGAGTTAAAAATAAATCATGTTCCTTCATAGTCCATCCCCAGTTAAATTCTAATGAATAAAATTTTTTCCCTGTTAGTCTCAAAAAGTCACATCATATGTTTGGAATTTAGTTTCTGTGAAAATAAAACCCAATAGAAATTTAAAAGACAAGGCAAATTTCCTTTCAAGTCTCAGTAAATAGACTTCTAACATACTTTATTTCTATTACATAAGACTAGTTATGGATAAAGCAGAATAATTTATGAGAATTAAGCTACTAAAGAGTGTGTAAACTTGCCAAGAGGCTATGGGCATATATTGTCTTTGTTTGGAGTTTATTTAGAAAAGCTACAGAGGGTCACTGAAAAGGAAATTGGGGAAAGAGATGAGATAAAGATAAACAGAATACTTAGTAATTTTCTCCAGAGTGAGTTATATAAGCTAAATCATGCCTTGGTCTTAATGGTTTCAAGTGCAACTACAAAACTGTTGGATTTTGATTGTGCTTTTCTTTGACTTTTTTTTCTTTAATACAGAGGGTTACATTTAAAATATAATTAGATATCCATAAGATTTGGCAATAGGCCTTTAAACATACCCGAAGGTCATATCAAGACTCTAATGACTAAATTTGCTGTTATTAGTTTCTCTGTGTTTCAGGATCTTCAGATGCAAAACATGTAAGGACAGTATGAATAAATTCCAGTAAAGTCAATCTGCTGAAAAAATCAATTTGTTCATTAAAGTAGCAAATATTAAATCAAAAGAATTGCCAAATATGTGAGGAATTATTTTTTCACAATTTATCACCTCTCAGCACTTTTACTGTAGAGTTTTTACTCCAGTTTAGTTAAATGTCAGGTCACGTATGTTGTGCGTTCCAGTCAGCACATTTGATATTTAAATGGATTTTCCCATATGTAAACTTTTCTGACTTCTGCATATATTTAAGCTTTTGTTCTGCTCCTGTATTTGATTACCTCAGGAGACACGTTGCTAAAGAAATCACCCTATTTCCTTGTTCATTTTTTTGATATATTTTAGTAACTAAGATCACTTGGGAATTTATCATATGACAGATTATTTTTCTGCAAGTTACCTTTCAGGAAATTAACTTTTGAAAAATTTGTCATTTTGTGAATTGATTCTATGACATATTTATCACTTGATGAGTTGGTCATTAGCTTAGTTTGTTATTTATTGAACTTATTCCAATAATTATATATCATCAAGTTGACCTGGAGTCAGGAATGTGCAGGGCCAATTTACACCAGCTTTAAAGAGCTTATTGTACACACGTCTTCCTAATTTTTGACTCAGGGATATGAAATTGATAAGTTGGAATTGACTATCATAGGAATATGTAGACCATAAATATCTTCGAATTTTCTTTTCTTTTTGGAAACCATTCCATAAAACTCATCAACTCTCAATAGTAAACCACATGAAAGAGTATTCAGATATTCATGGTTTTCAGAGCATTATTCAGGAAATAAATTTGAGATTCAGTATAATCATAGATGATAATGATTATAATTTAATAACAAAAATATAAGCTACTAATGTTAGGCTCTCCTATGTGTCAAGTACTGGGGAGGTCACTTTATGTATTTTCTTTCCATTCAATCTTAGAATAAATAAGTGATAGGTTTTATCATTCCCATTTCATGGGTGAGAAAATAGCAGCTCAGCAAGAACCAACATCTAACTTAAAATTATTTTGTTTTTACTTCAGATCCTTCTGGGGCTAAAATTCAATGGGTCTACATTTAAAATAAATTACTTCATTTTTAGGATAAAGAAATTAGGGAAGTAAAATGTGAAATATCATTATGATTGCATTGATCAAAACTCATGACATCAATAATATGACTTGTAAATTCACCTACCAACTGGAGCACAGTTATTCGAAAATGTACAAAATGACTCACATCTTTGTCTTTGCTAGTCTATTACTCAAAGGAAGATCAATACATGGGATTGCATTAAACTGAAGAGCTTCTGTGCAGCAAAGGAAACTATCAAGAACCTCAATGGGTATCAAGAGCCTACAGAGTGGGAGAAGATTTTTGCCAGTTATTCTTCAGATAGAGGTCTAATATCTAGGATACACAAAGAACTCAAGAAAATCACAGCCAAGAAAGCAAATAACCCAATCCAAAAAATGGGCAAAGGATCTAAATAGACACTTCACAAAAGAAGAAATACAAATAGCCAATAAATGTATGAGGAAATGTTCCACATCATTGGCAATCAGAGAGATGCAAATCAAAACTACCTTGAGATTTCACCTAATTCCAATCAGAATGGCAATCATAAAAAACATGAACAACAACAACTGCTGGCGAGGGTGTGGAGAAGTGGGAACACTAATACATTGTTGGTGGGATTCCAAACTAGTGCAACCACTGTGGAAAACAGTATGGAGGATCCTCAGACAAATGGGAATGAACCTACCTTATGACCCAGCAATACCAATTCTGGGTATCTACCCAAAAGAATGGAAACCAAACTATCAGACCGACGCATGTCTATCTATGTTTATAGCTGCACAATTCACAATAGCCAAACTATGGAAGCAGCCAAGATTTCCATCGACAGATGAATGGATTACAAAACTATGTGATATGTACACAATGGAATTTTACTCAGCCATAAAGAAGAACAAAATCATGTTATTTGCAGGGAAATGGATGCAACTGGAAAACATTATGTTAAGTGTGATTAGCCAGTCACAAAGAGTAAACAAGCATATATTATCCCTAATATGTGAATGTTTGGGAGAAGATGGGGCATAAGAGGGTCCTGAGATGAAAAAGTAGAGACCCTGGATAAACAAAGAAGTTGATTTAACCAAAGAGGATGGACGGGGGTTGGGGGAAGGACATCCTAAGGCACATGATGTACTTACACAATTATATCAAGGTCACTCACTGAACTGAACTTGAGAGGGAGGGAGGGCGAGGGAGCAGGGTGGGAATTGGGGAAAGGGTCAGATGAGAAATGTGTGCACATATGTTGTTATCAATTTGTACCTAACAAAGATGTATACATACAAAGCACAAATTATTACAATAAAAAAGTACAAAAATGTCCATACCAAAAAAAAGATATATTTCAATTTCAAAAATTAGTTACAATTTTCTAAACATGTGCACCCAATAAGTGTATTTACAAGTTAAGAATATTGAATTTTGAGATATATATGATAATGCGACACATAGTTGTACCTCTCTATAGATCTGTAAAAACATAGCTCTGAGCACTGTTGTAAAATTATTGGCCCTTTCTGTTAGAAAAAATAATTTAAAATTACCTATAACACAGAACAAATGTAATTTTCAATGAACTCCTGAATGGAGCTACCAATTAGTAAGCAATTATGACAAGACTAAAAGTAGGGAAATCTTAGAACCACCACACCAGATATCACTCCAAATGCAGAAAGATATAATAATTCAGATCACTTGCTACTAGCCCATGTACTTCAAGTTGGCTTTTATGGAATGAGTAGTAAGATTCTACAGGGCACAGTTTTTAAGTCTTGTATGACATTGCCTACTTAATCTTTAAAATCTAGGGTAAAATTGTTTGCTATCACTGTTTTAGATTTGGGTCACATTGTTTCTTCTACAGATTTAAATGTTTAAAGAAGAAAAAGATCTTACTCCTTTAAGAATTAAAATTAAGTTTCAGAAAGATTAATATTTAAAAATGAAGTATTCTAAATGTATTAATAAGCAGATATAAGTAAAGTAGTAGGTGCATATTTTAAACCATATATCAGGCTAACCATGACAATAATAAAGTATATAGAAAAATATTGAATGTAGCTTGGGGTATAGTAAAAGAATTATGGAAAATATGGCCTCACATTCTCTTTATATTTTGTACATATTTATTAGTTTTTGATTTAGGAAAGTCAAAGAAAAATTAAGAGATATTTTTCTAGAGAAATTAGCAAGTTACTAAAAATGAACATTTAGTTAGTAATTTTAGAAAACATTAAATAATAATTAGGCAACTATGTTTGCTATTTCAACAAGGACTTACATTTAATGGAACAAACTCTTTTATTGTTAGTGAATGTTCTATTCCTGTTCATTTAATTGCCTAATTGGTAAAGCATAGCCAACATTCAAAGACAGGAGACACTTGCTACTATCTGATGGCACTGTTGACATATTACACAGAAATAAATGACATATAGTAGACACTTTGATTCCAAACAGGGCCACTGCAAATGGTAAAGCAATTATTTCACTTAGATGATATTTTCCTTTTATCAAAATGCATATGTATTTTCATGTACAGTCACTAAATTAATCTGGAATGCCTTACTAAAGAAAAATGGTCAATGGTGCTTAATGAACATACTTATAAATTTCATGAGATCAAAAGGATATTTAAAATTTTTATACCCAAAATATCTAATATCATGATGCCTTGAAGTTAATAGGAAATTAATATACCATTGCTGATTGATTTACTTAATTCATCACATTTCTGTTATATATGGGGAAGGGAATGAGGTGGGAAGGGTGCTGGAGGTAAGCTCACCAAGTACTGTGCTCACAGATGTCACTATCACTCTGAACTACATAACTATGTAAGATTATAATGCAGCAATAAAGTTAAAAAATAAATGAAACCAATTTCTGATACTTGTGAATCTAATGACTTGTGGGACTCTAAATTGTATTTATCTCAAAACATAGAAATGATTGAAAAATGTTTAAATGTTTAAAAAGAGTAAATACTACCAGTCTGAAAACTCAGAAACCAAAACCTTTTGTTTGTCAAGCCACATGTCCCTCTGATGCACACATATACATAAAACTGCATACAGAAAATTCATGAACTCAAACCTGAGGAAATAGTTTTTAAGTCCTTCTACATAAAAATTATGTATTCAATAAAATTTCAAAGAAAGAGGAGGAGGAGAAGTAAAGAAAAAGCAAAGGAAGAGTTAAAAGACTACAATTTACCAATAAAATATTTTAAAAAAACATTATTTTTCTGAAAATGTTCACAATTTTTCACAGTTCCAATATTAGAAAGGAGGATGAACGTCCAGAATTGCTTCTTTGGCAGAATTCAAATCAAGTTTCATGCCCAACATGTAAGAGCTGAGAGTTAACTGGTTTTATCATATTAAGGAATTAATAGAAATGTTGCATTGAATCTAAAAATTTCTTTTTGTGATATGGTAACTTTGACAATATATATTCTGGCTTTCCAAGAACATGGGAGGTCTTTCCATATTCTTGGAATATTGAGGATACTGTGAATGAAATTATTTTACTGATTTCTTTTTTAGTAGATTTGTGGTTGGAATATAGAAAAGCTATTGATTTTTACAAGTTGATTTTGTTTCTGACTGTTTTTCTAAATGTGTTTCATCAGTTCTAGAAGTCTTCTAGTGAAATTTATTCTTTGGAGCTTCTAAGTATAGAATCATGTCATCTACAAAGAGATAATTTTAACTCTTCTTTCCATACTTGCATTCCTTCTCTTGCCTTATTGCTCCAGCTCTAATTTCAAGTACTTTATTGAATATCAGTGGTGATAATGGTCATCCTTGTTTGTTTCTGATTTTAGAGGAAATACTTTCAGTTTTCTCCATTAAATGTGATTTTGGCTTTGAGTTCATAGTATATTGACTTTGTAATGTTGAGGTAAGTGCCTTCTATCTCTAGTTTCTTCAATGTTTTTAATGTGAATGTAAGAATTTGTATGTGAATGCTTTCCAACTGGGAAATGAGAAATTTGCCTGACTTTGTCAGATTTGCCTTGAGGACAAGAAAGTTACATGTAGCAAGATTGCTCCATGTGTACCCTTTCACATTCTTTTTCTTTGTTTTCTGTGTTGTGAGTGCAATCACAGTAGTGAAATGTGATTTCATTTCAGAGTCCTGAGGCAATTTCTATAATAATGTCCTCCTTCTGTTCATTCCTATAAGCCTTGATGGGATAGATGGCACATCTTAGGGAAATATAAGATCTCTTTGTGGTTGTCTGTGTTATCTCAAATATTAAACAACTTTGATCTGGTGAGAGATATAAAAATAGCACCAACAAAACAAATAGACAACAAACCTTATTTGCTTTCAGATTAAGCTCACTGGTAGTTTAGAGCAATACCAATTCTTCACCATGGCTCAAATATTCTGTTCATTCCTTTAAGCCTCTTAACAGAAGAAAAAATGCAACAATAACAACCAAAAAACAAAAGCAGAATTGGAACTACAACAAAAGAAGATCAAGAACGTGGACCTAGGCTTGCAAGGGACCTGGCCGCGCTGCAGCTCGGCAGCATGCTGTGCACCCCGTTGCTGTACCCTGCCCCCGGCGCCCTGCGCCCCACTGAAGAGCTAGGCTACCAAGACAGGATCTGGAGCAGCGGAGATCAATCTGATGCTATGAGCAGCAAAATGCGCGGCAGACACAGATAAAAGTCCAGGCGTGGCGTGGGGACTCCCGTGTCTGGACGCACTATCTAAGCGAACATCCCCGCACCATCTACAGCTCCCGGAAGGAGCTCCCACAGGTCTGCCTCCACGCACTGCCCCAGCGATGGAAAAGTGAGTGACAGAGCCTGGAGCAGGTCAGCCAAGAATCCAGCTTCTTGACCGAAGGAAGAGAAGGAGTATTTGAAACCTGGGTGTGAACTTGGAGCGCTTGGGTGGAGACCAGGAAGTTCCGGGGAGCCGGTGCGCAGCCTCCACCATCTTTGTCGCCAGCTCCCCGCAACCATCTTCCTCCCAGCTATCCAAATCATCATTGTCCGATTGCGCCCCCAGCAGTCCAGGAGGTGGAACAGGCCGAACAGCAGAGAACCTTAAGTGGACTACAACCTGGAGTGCTGGATTTACAATACAAAGGATAGAATCAGACATCCACCCTTCTATAGCCTAGACTGGGTCAGAAGGGCACAGGATCCCAGAGCATATAGGGCATCTGGAAAAGCCTGGAATTTAGGCTGCAAAAGCAAAAAGCAGAGAGAGATAGATGCAGCCAGGCCCAGTGGAGAGCAGCGGGAGAAGTCCTCTGCTTGAACTGACAGAGCAAATAAAAAAACTTAAACTCGGTGCCTATGAACTAACAGAGTGATTGCTCTAGTGCCCAGTTGCTATTTATAGACTTTTTGTTTTTCTCTCTCTTTTTTTGGTGATAAGTTCTATAGGTTGATACTCTGTTTTTCTTTTGTATTGCCTTCATTTATATATGTTTGTTTGGACAATTACTTGCTTTGTTATCTCTTGCTTGGGTTGTTGAATCCCCTTCCTGTCCCTTTACATGCTTCCCCCACTCCCCTCTATATCTCTCTCCGCAACACTTTACCTCCTCTCTTCTCTTTTCTACTTTTTCCTATACCATCTCTAATCATTACAGTATATCACCTCAACACACTCAACCTCTTATTCTGCTGGAACACAACCTCTTCTTTATCCTACTCCTGCATTCATTACTGTGATCTCTCACTCAAACTTTACCTCTGAACACAACCCATCACCTCTAAGCCCCCACAGCAGAGATTGGACAAGAAAACTTGCAAGAACAGCAAAGATATAAACTGAAGAACAAGAACAAGGAACCATGGAAAGGAAAAATAACAAAGAAACAATGAGCTACCACAACCCCTCAATAACAGATCTCACCAACCCAGAATGGCAGAGACTACCAGAAGAACAATTCAGATCTTTAATACTAGAAACAATATAGGATGAAACAATACAGGATTTGCAGAAAGAATGTAGGCAGAGCTTTAAAGAAATAAAGGAAGACATAAAGGAACAAATAAACAAAGAATTTGATAACTTAAAAAAAAACCAAAGAGAAGCATTGAAGGAAGTGAAAGATGAAATAATCGAAATGAAGGCATCAATTCAAACTATAAATAACAGATTAGACCACATGGAAAATAGAGTATCACTTTTAGAGGATGACCATACCAAAAATGAATCTATAGTACATAAATTAGAAAAAAAATATGACAGTATGAATCGGACATCGAAGAGATCTGGGCGAATTCTAACCTAAGAATAATAGGCATAGAAGAGGGATTAGAAGTTGAAACCTATGGAATAAACAATCTCTTCAAAGAAATAATAACAGAGAATTTTCCAAACATAGAAAGCGAAGTCGACACACAGGTTCAGGAAACATACAGAACTTCCTCAAGACAAGACCAAAGAAGAGGTTCACCACGCCACATAGTAATTAAATTGACCAATGTAGAGGCAAAGGAGAGAATCTTAAAGGCAGCAAAAGTAAAAGGCCAAGTGATATTTAGAGGCAAACCAATTAGAATCACACCAGACCTCCCGAATCAAGTCATGAAAGCCAGGAGAGGATGGAGTAACATATTCCAAACTCTGAAAGAAAATAACTTGCAGCCAAGATTCTCCTACCAAGCAAAACTCTCTCTTAAAATTGACGGGGACATAAAAACCTTCCATGACCAACAGAAAATGAAGGAATTTATGTCTTCCAAACCAGCACTGGAGAAAATACTCAAAGAGATTAACTACAAAGAAGAACTAACCAGTAAACATCAGAACCAGAGAAACAATAATTTCCAGGAAGCAAACAACTAAGCAAAGAAGAATAAACTCCACCAAAAACAGAAGTCAAAACTCAAAATGGTAGGAATTAAAAATCACCTTTCAATAATCACACTGAATATAAATGGTCTCAACTCCCCAATAAAAAGGCACAAGGTGGCAAAATGGATCAAAACCCAGAATCCATCTATATGCTGCCTGCAAGAAACACACCTTACAAGCAAAGACTCCCACAAATTAAGGGTGAAGGGCTGGAGTAAGGTAATCCATGCCAATGGAACTCGAAGACAAGCAGGAGTAGCAACTATGATATCAGATAAACTAGACTTCAAGCTCAAGCTTATCAGAAGAGACAAAGCAGGTCATTTTTTACTAGTAAAAGGAACAATCCAGCAAGAGGAAATAACAATTATCAACATCTATGCCCCAAACATAGGTGCA
>PVLC010012208.1:32411-44993 GCA_004027655.1 Graphiurus murinus | reverse complement strand
AAAAAAAAAAAAAAAAAAAAAAAAAAAAAAAAAAAAAAAAAAAAAAAAAAAAAAAAAAAAAAAAAAAAACACCTAGATAAAATACTGTAAGTACATTTTAATTTAGTTTTTCTTCAGTTAATATATATTGCAGTCATTTAATTTTTTATCTAGACATATGTAGGTCAAAATTAAATTCAAATATAATCTTATTTGGGGCACAATCAAAAGTAGGGAAATTCACAGTACTTCAAGTACAAGGTATTATTTTTCTACTTCTGCATGCTCTCCTATTTTTATTTAAGTTTGATAATTCATGATATTAAATGCCTTTGTGATGTCAAGCAATCTCCTAAAACTGTGATTCCCTAAAGTCATCTTGTTCCAAACACATTGTTATTTATTCTCATTTCAGTGCAGTGATTTGATTTAGCATAATGCTGATCTCACTTTATTTTCAACTCTAAATTTTACTGAAGGCATGTGTCAGCTTATTACTGAAGTGGTTATACATAAGCCCCTCTCAAATATTCCCTGTCCTATTTTGTGGTCTCTTTTCAGGGAACAGTTCTTTTGAGGGCAATGGCCCTGCCTTAGCTCCGGGGTTTCTCACCAATCAGGATGCAGGTTACATTTCTAATGGAATGAACTATGGAAGCAAACATATTCTCATGAAGGCAGAAAAGCTGAAGGTTCATTAATATTCAGGCTTGCTACAGATAAGAGGCTTCTCTTAAGTAGGCACATTAATCTTATCTTTTCTTATGAACATGCTTTGCCAGTGACCCAAGCCAAGTGCCTTCATATAGCTGTCTCCATTTGAGGACTCAAAACTGCAATGTGGAGATGAAATGCCCCCTACCTTCAAATCAGGCACTCCACTTTTCTTCTTTATTCTGAGCATGCAACTATCATACCGATACAAGTTAACATTATTAATATAGCACAGAACTTAGAGACAAGTATATAACTTGTGTACATTGTCCACGTTTATCTATCTCCCCAAACAACTAAAGCATTCACATTTAAGCTTACTTGGAGATATTCTGAGAATTTCTTATTCTGAAGTTGCCAAGTAAATTGGTTTATAAAGACATACGAAAGAAAGTTTTTATTTTAAGTCATATTATTTTATTTCTTCCATGCTAGTCAGTCTTTATTATTTATCCATCAGTATCAAATGATTTTTCTTCACATTTTTATAGTAATAACCAATATTAATTAATCAGGTGTTGCATGAATGCTTACTCCCCTATTAGGTAAAAATGTCTAGTGAACTATCTCCCAATTCTAAGTTAACCTAAGGTCTTCCAGTATGTGCAAAATCCACATAAGAATTTCATGGACAACACCTCCAAGAAAGGCATTTGTCATCTATTAAAAGTAAGTTACAGCCAGGCGTGGTGGCGCACGCTTGTAATCCCAGCATTCGGGAGGCTGAGACCGGAGGATCCGGGTTCGTGGCCAGCCTCAGCTACCTAGTGAGGCACTCCACAACTTAGTGAGACCCGGTTTCAAAATAAAGAATAAAAAATAGGGCTGGGGGTGTAGCTCAGAGGTAGAATGCCCCTGAGTTCAATCCCCAGTACCGGAAAAAAAAAAAAAGTAAGTTACAAAATAAAGTCATGTGGTTTTGTATTGAAGAAATAGGTCACACATGAAGGTTACTGAAAAGCAAGTGTGATCTTAAATATGTGTGCCAAATTGAAAATCTCAAGAGCATATACACTAATTTCCAGGCATCAATTTGTCAATAAGTTGGGTTTTTCTAGGTAAGATACTCTATGTATATTGTTCTGTAAGTCAGCATTGAATTTCATAATTATTTATTCAAAGAATTCTACAGAAGTCTTCATGCACTTATCATATCTATTGGGTTCCTAATGTTTACAACACACTATTACAATTTTATTTTACTTATTCTTCATAATAATTCAAGAGCAAAACTATATATTACTTCTATTTATATAATGTTGGGATTTCAATATTTTGTCTTTACCACAAACCCTATTAAGTCAGAAAGGCATCCTAGCACCATGTCTCACCCCATAGTTTTTGTTGTATTTTTGTTTCATTTCTCTTTTCTGACTCACACCAAGTATAAATTTAATAATATTTTATAATACTTTCCCTCTATACATCTGCTTTGTCTATCTCATCTCATCATTTACACACAGAGAGTAGATGGGAAATGGGTAGAATCAGTACTGCTTATAAAATTTAGGTAGGAAGAAATTCCAAAATAAGAATAACTGAAATATCATAATGTGTATAAACACTTGATAAAATGGAGAAGTGGCCCATTAGACACTGGTTTAATGAGGAAGACTAAGGACTTCAACGGCAAATAGAAAATTTTTGCTTAATGTGACAAATTTCAAGAAATCTGGAAAACTCCTAGAGGAATACAGTAGCATTTAATGCAAGAAAGAAACTAACACACCAACTGAGAAAACTAAGGTTTACCTGCAACGTGCTGGCCATTTTCTCTCACTTTTCAGCTCCACATTTACCCCATGATTACAGTTGTCATTATTCCGTGATGCCATTGTGCAAGCTGTGGTACTTTGCTTGCTGGCACCTCATTAGATTCAGTAATTAGAAAACACAGGGAAACTGAAAAGGAGACAAAGGAGAGATGGGACTTTCTCTTCTTTTATATTCAGTTCCTGGCAGGATCTCCAGGAATAGAACAAGCTTCAGCAGCAGTAATTTACACAAGCATCATTCATTGGTTCCAGCCCCCAGTATCCTTTGGCACTTTCAGAAACAGCTAAGGCATCTCATCTGAGGTACCAACAGAAGTGAGGTCGCACCTTTTCATCTGAGTTCTGAGCACCATCTATGTGAAGGTCTCTTCCTTGAACTTCTGTTGATGTTGATCCCAATATTACCCACCTATTCACCATTCCTAGAGTTTATGGATGTTTCTTGCAATTATTATAGCTGAATTAATCAGGTTTTCTTTATGTATTCAAGTCCCTAATATCTATACAACAAATCCTCTGCAATAAATTCTCTCTGACTAAATAAGTAAGATACATTTTTATTTGCCTACATGGTTCTCACAATAAAGAAGACTATTCCAAGCAATACAAATGCAAAAATAAAATTCTTAAAAGCACAGAAAATGCCTCTCATCCTGTATATCACTATTTCTAGGCATCTGTGAGTTGTGCTTATCCTTACCTCAGATAAAACTTTTGGTTCTTTTTGTAAGCATTTCAGTGAAAGAACTGACAATTATAAATTAGTTCAAAGCCATCTGTTTTGTTGTTGATATTCTCTTTTCATTTGATATAAAGCTGTAGGAAATATGCTTTAAAAATTTGGAAATGTGACTTATTTGGAGTTTATCTCCAATTGGCATGTGTATGCCTGGGTTTATTCCCTGTGTGTATATATAATGATTTTTAAACAATATATAATCCAAGTAGTAGATGTGCATCATAAAAATTACATGTAAAATTTTGGAATAAAAAATCTAACCTCATAGTAAATTTTTTCAAAGTTCTTTATTATGATTAGTTGCCGGTATTAAAATCATTGCTATAGTGATGCAAAAATTGCATTACATGGTTCCAAAAAAAATTGAGTCAAATGCTCTTAGGTAATTAATTTTAGTCATATTCTAAAACATCAAGATTTCAACAATTTAGAAACCATTTGTTGGCATGGAAACATCAACTTAATTAAAACTGGATTAAACTAATTAACCTAAAACATATTGTACTACTGAGTGTTTGATTTAGAATACTTTGGAAGGAAAAGAACATTTTTCATAATCATTTTAGGTCTTTTATCTAATGGAAGTGTTTAGGCTTCATAATGGACCCACACATGTAGTAATGTCTCAAATGACTACTTTCACGGGGAGACGATGGATATGAAGAAGGTTTCCATTAAATAAAAATGCTAGCTCTTTCACAGGAATTCAGGAGCAGAACATTTTGTGAATATTGCTTGTTGTCTTTGCATAACCATAGTATCTAGGAGATGTTAGAAAAAATAATCACACTGTTATCCTATATTTCATCCTAATTGGCTAAAATTCATTATGAATCACACAAACAGATTTTAAAAGGTATGTGTTAATGATGTAATCATGTTTTTTTTTAGATCACCAGTACTTTTTAAATCTATAAATGCATGGATGATATTCGTTGAATACATTTTAGATTATCTAATATTTTTACATTGTTATTTTTTACTTTTCTATTTTATCTGTATTAAATTCTTACCATATTGTAGGCTCAACTGTGAGCAATTTAAATCATTTTTCTTTGTAGATCGCCTTACTGCCTGGTCACCATTCCCACATTACACATTATCTCCATAGAAATGTCATCCTCTTCGAGTCTCATGCTCTATGGTGGGATGTAGCTGGTTCTCTCACCAGTTTCAAGATAGCATGGAGGTTTTATAATGTGCCAACTTGGTTAAATGACCTACATTTTCTTAGAATGCTCTTTCTTGTTTATTTCCAGTTTTGGTGGCCCTACAGAAGATTCTTGGGAAATAAGAAAGGCAGCAATGAAGCAGCAGTTATTCTTCCTCACACACATTGTCGCCAATATGTTGACTCATTTCCTTGGGTTGAAGTAGCATTAAACTTACACATGTTCAACTTTTTCCTGAATGTTCCTATAGTTTCTCTGACTCCTGGTCCATGTGTATGTGTGAGTGTGTGAGTGTGTAAGTGTGTGTGTGTGTGTGTGTGTGTGTGTGTGAAGAGGAGAGAGAGAGAGAGAGAGAGAGAGAGAGAGAGAGAGAGAGAGAGAGAGAGAGAGAGAACATTTGGGCTTATGTGTTATTTCAGCAAGGGAGATCCTTTTTAAGTGTTATCTCAGTGAGAAAGAGCCCTTGCTTCTAGAGTAAACCCATACACCAAAACCAGAGGCAAGAAGAACTGTGATGGGTTTCAGTCTTCCTTCTGGGGCTTCCAGTTGTGCATATGTGTTCCAGTCTGCTCTGTACTTCATCCTACTTTCCTCACTGCTTATTCTGTTGATTTTAAGGTACAGAGTCTGGCATGAAGCTTTCCAGAGATTATTTAGCCCACTTCAACAGTTGTGCCTAACAAAATCCTTAATACCTGATACTTTATATCCTGGTAATTATGTGATTATGTTTCTTTGATTGATCCCTGAATGCATGGAAGATATGCAACAAAGAGAGGCCAATTTTCTAGGCACAAGGGCAATTTGTTCAGGAGTTGGTACTTAGGTCACTTTGTCAATGTCATTCTGATAACTCGTGCATTAACAAACACTATTTTACCTTCTCTGCTGAAGTTTTCTCTTAGCACAAATTGAGAATTTCTCAGTGGTAAAATAACTTACTTTAAACTTCCCACAGTTCCTTGATGCTTTTATTATTATGCCCATTTTATTTATGAGCTATATGCTAACTGAGGCTTAGAAAAAGTAATTTATCCAATATCACACAACCAATTCCTATAGTATACTGATTTCAATGTAGGTTCATTTACTTTCAAAGCCAGTTGTGTTTTGCATGATTTATTAAAGGGATAGGCAGATAGTTATCATAGTGATCCACTGCATTTAGGAAGTACTTCTGTAAGTAATGTGGAAGGTATAATTTAAATATAATTTTTAAAAGTGTTGAGTATCTTTATAAAAGCATTAATATTGTACATCATATTGTCTCCTTCTATGATAGAGTCTTAAATTGCATTTAAAAATTCATTGCTTGAAGATATAGATTCTGACCAGGTTCAGTAATTTGAGACTAGTCATTTTTCTTTTCTGCATCTCAAGCTGTTGATACTGTCAGGGGAGAAACAGTTGATCTGCGTTTCCATCCTACACAGTGATTTGACCAGTTGTTTTTTGGCATCAGAGAGAAATGATCCTCAGAGGCCCTTTTGTTTATAGGCCTTATTAACATAGTTTGATTCATAGTTTTATTTCTATAAGGTTTTGTGAATATTTTATTCCATATTAACATACCAGAATTCTCTTAAACCAGAAAGTACATATAAATGTTCATAAAATCTTATACTGTGCATACAACTAAGTAAAGTCTATTCTGCTAGACCTACTAGGATAAAAATAAAATGGTCATCTATTTCATTCAAAATGGTTTTAAGAGGAGTGCTACAAAATTCTAAAATAATGATTCCCATTATTTAGAATGTTCTATAATTTCAAAAGCATTCTTTCTTTCTTCCAATGAAAACCTGTTCATGTTTGGCATTTTGAAGGGATTGTAGACACAAAGAAACCAAAGTCTCCACACTTGCCTTGAGGAGCTCCAAGATTAGAAAATGAGGCAGGCAATAAAGCAAGCTTGAACACAAATATGGTATCCTATTCAAGGTATTCGAACACTGCAGGGAGCAGGTTGCTTCCCTAAACTCATGTTGGGAAGGAGAGTGGAAGGAAAAATGCCATTTGTGTGGTCTTGAAAGCTAAAATGGGAACACACAGGCAAAGGAGAGATTACAGAAAATAACTCCAAGTAGAAGAAATAACATGCAATGTTCAAAGATGTAAAAACGATAGATGGTGAATGGTGAGAACAGAAAATGGGATTAGAGAGCTATTATAAAGGAAAATGATGGACCAGATCACAGGGGTCTGTGTGCTATAAAAATTATATAAGCAAGAGAAAGATATTAAAGCACTTTATTAATGGGATTGCTACAATAAGAAAGATAACCAAGAAGATAGATAGAGGAGACAGAACATAACAGATGGAGATATCAATTGGGATACTGTGATGCTCAGCTAGATTCAACTTTAAATAAGGTGGTGGTGCATGTGTATGTACATTTCAGGATTTTGGCATAGATTGGGAAATACATATAAAAATGAAGGGAATTTATTGATTAAGTTTAGATAATATATATAAAAATAAAACCTCAGATATTCTGTTTAAAATAAATAATAAAAGTGCTTATATAGCAATTACTAAAAGAACCAAAATAAGTATTCTAATTGCATCCCTTTTCAACTCAATTAGTTATCAGAATTACTTGTTAAGATATAATTTACCAGAATTCCAGTGTTTATAGATAAGCCTGAGTCACAGATGTTAAGAAGCCTTCCTCATGTCACAATCCATCGTGATGGGGCTGACATTCAGATCTAAAACATTTGCACTAGAATCCATGATTTCCAGATATAGTAGATTAGATATGGAATGTCCCCTGAAAGAGTTTATATATTGATGTTCAGAGTTGATATAATAAACCATGGGGACTGTAATCTCATCAGTGAAATTACATTGTGATGGATTTATTTGATTGGTAAACTAGTCAGGTGGGATGTGGCTGGAGGAGGCGGACCCCTGGGGGTATGTCCTTAGGGACTATGTTTGTGTCCTTGAATCACCTTGCTAGCTCGCCCCCATCCTCTTGCTGCTGGACTCCATGACGTGAGAGCAGAGCCCTGAGGCACTCTCTTTCTCTGTTCCTTATGCCAGGCCTCAGCTCTCTGTAGAACTGTAAGAAAATAAAACTTTCTTTCTCTAGGTTGTAGTGGTCAGGTGTTTTGGATTAGAGTAGTGAGAATAATGTTAATTTAAACACCAGCCCATGAGCACAATAATAACAGCTAAGGTGCCTTAATCATGGCCGTACCTCAAACACTAATAAGCTCGTGAATTGTCACAACTTTCTGAGTTAGTTGCTTTTGTTGTCCTCATTTTCCATACAAAGAAATTGAAAATCAGCATCTCAGTAATATAACTAATAAAACTACTAAAATGTCTAATACGATAACTAGTGAAATCAGGTGAGAAAAATATCACAGTAATGAAGTGAGAGAGCATATCTGTCTCATTTCAAATGAGTACTTTTATCTATAATGCCAGGGATTTCAACTCCAGAAAACCACTCTATGTCATGTGTTATGTCAGATGTCTTGTGTACAATGAGGAATTAAATAGAGTGTTTGGCCTTGACTAGCTTATTACATAGTAAGAAAGGCAGAAGCATGGACATTTTATTTTATTAAGAAGTAAAACATGGGAAGTGGATTCAAGATGGTGTTTGAGTGAAACACCTCTTCTCAGGCACTGTGAGCTCAAATCAAATCTGCCATAAAAGCAAATTCTTGATGGAAGAAAAAGCAACAGAAAAGCAAAATTTGAACTACAACTAAAGAGACCCCAGAAAGCTGACCAGGGAGAGCAAAGGAGCCTGATTGTGCTGCAGCAGCACAAGCTGAGGAGCCACAGCGGCTGACCTGACATGGGGGTCTTCTAACACTCCTGCGGAACCAGTGACCAGACGTGGAGCAAGTGACTCCAGGGCTCCACATCCTAACCAGGCGGTGGATCCCCGCACCTTCCACAGTGACCAGAAGGTGTGGAACGACCAGCGCAAGCCCTTGCGGGACCACCACAGATCAACTCTCCCTCTAGAGACAGAGCAGCAATCAACTGCTCCGCAGAACTTGAATCAAAACTACCGCAAAAGCAGTTTCTTGACTGAAGGAAAGAAAAGCAAAGCAGAAAAACAAACAAACAAACAAACAAACAAACAAAAATAGAATAAAGCAACAAAAGCAGCTGAACAAGCTGAACAGAAACCAGGGAGAACAAAGGAGCCAGAGTACGCGTATGGCAGTGGTATGCTCCGTGAACCGGCGGCCACCATCTTGCCAGCTGCCATCTTGCCTGCTGCCCAGAGTGGGATCTATTAGCACCAAGATCCTCAACGACCTCCTGCACCCCCAGCGACCAGAGGTGGAGTAAGCAACTACAGAACTCCACACCCTAATCAGTTGGCATATTCCTACAGGATCAATAGTGATAAGAACACCTGGGACAACCATCTTAAGCCTGCAGTGAGGAAACGCAGGTCACCCCTCCCATCAGAGCCAGAGCAGCAGGGATCTGCAAGTTGTATTGCACCCACAGGGTGAAGGGGTCCCCATACAAAGGACAGATTCAGTTACCTGCCCTCCTAGCAATTGGATAGGAGCAGAACTGCTGGAGGATCCCAGTACACACAGGGAATAGAGAACTTCCGGGCATCCTGGTAATGCCCGGCATTTAGATTGCACTCCCACCACCAGCAAAGGCAGAGAGAGATGCAGAAAGGCCCTGTAGAGAGCTCAGAGACACAAGATTGCAGCAGGAGAGGCATCAGCGGAACCCCCTGTCTGCACTGACAGAGCAAATAAAAATGCCAGAGACATACTCGAAAATTTAAGCTCTGTACTTACAAACTAGCAGGGTTTTTGTTTTTGTTTCTTGTTGTTGCTTTTTGGTTTTGGGTTTGTGTGTGTGTGTGTGTGTGTGTGTGTGTATGCCTGTTATGTTTTATGTTTTAACTCTGATTTGTTTTGTATTGTCTTTATTTATTTGTGTTTGTTTGGATGATTGGTTGTTTTGTTATTTCTTGATCAGTTTGCTGAATCTCCACCTTATCCCTTTCACAAGCTTTCTTCCCTCTTTCCCATCTATATTCTTCTCCTCATCTATATTTTCCTCCTCTCTTTTCTTTTACCTTTTTTCCCTGCCTCATATCAAGACCATCTCATACTACCACACTCAAAACTCTACATTGACTACCAGAATACTCTGATATATCTACCATCTCTAATCTTTACAATATATCACCTCAACACACTCAACGTCTTGAGTGGACCATACCCACTGGACCATACCCTCTACTTTACCCTATTCTTGTATTCACCACTGTGACTTCTCACACAACCTTTACCACTGAACACAACTTGTCACTGTATATACCAGCAGATACCTCAAACCCCCAATGCAGAGATTGGATGAGAAAACTTGCAAGAGCAGCAAAGATATAAATTTAAGAACAGGGGAACTATGGGAAGGAAAAATAGCAAAGAAACAATGAGCCACCACAACCCCTCAATAACAGATCTCCCCAACTCAGAATGGCAGAGATTACCAGAAGAACAATTGAGATCTTTAATACTAGAAGCAATACAGGATGTAGGGAGAGTTGGAAAGAAATCAAGGGACAAATAAACAAAGAATCTGACACTCTGAACAGGAATTCAAAGAGAAACCTTGAAGGAAGTGAAGGATGTGAAAGATACAATAACTGAAGTGAAGGCATCAATACAAACTATAAACAATAGATTAGACGACATGGAAAATAGAATATCACTCTTAGAAGACGACCATTCCAAAAATGAATCCATAGTACACAATTTAGAAAAAAAATTGACATATGAATTGGAAATCGATGAGATCTGGGCCAATTTTAAAAGAGCTAACCTAAGAATAATAGGCAAAGAAGAGGGATTAGAAGTTGAAACTTATGGAATAAACAATCTTTTCAAAGAAATATCAGAGAATTTTCCAAACATAGAAAGAGAAGTTGACACACAGGTACAGGAAACATACAGAACTTCCTCAAGCGAGACCAAAAAAGATGTTCACCACACCACATAATAATCAAGTTGACTAATGTAGAGGCTAAGGAGAGTATTCTAAAGGCAACAAAAGTAAAAAGCCAAGTGACATTTAGAGGTAAACCAATTAGAATCACGCCAGACCTCCCAAATCAAGTCATGAAAGCCAGGAGAGACTGGAGTAACATATTCCAAACTCTGAAAGAAAATAACTTACAGCCAAGATTTTCATACCCAGCAAAACTCTGTCTCAAAATTGACAGGGATATAAAAATCTTCCATGACAAACAGCAACTGAAAGAATTTATGTCTTCCAAACAAGCACTACAGAAAATACTCAAAGAGATCAACTACAAAGAAGAACTAACAAGCAAACATTAGAACCGGAGAAACAATAATTTACAGGAAGCAAACAACTAAGCAAAGGAGAATAAACACCACAGAAAACAGAAGTCAAAACTCAAAATATTAGGAATTAAAAATCATCTCTCAATAATCACACTGAATATAAATGGTCTCAACACCCCAATAAAAAGTCATAAGGTGGCAAAATGGATCAAAACCCAGAATCCATCTATATGCTGCCTGCAAGAAACACACCTTACAAGCAAAGATTCCCCCAAACTAAAGGTGAAGGGCTGGAGTAAGGTAATCCATGCCAATGGAACTTGAAGACAAGCAGGAATAGCAACTGTGATATCAGATAAATTAGACTTCAAGCCTAAGCTCATCAGAAGAGTCAAAGCAGGTCATGTTTTACTAGTAAAAGGAACAATCCAGCAAGAAGAAATAACAATTATCAACATCTATGCCATAAACATAGGTGCAGCCACTTTCATAAAACAAACTCTGTACGATATAAAGACACACATAGATCCCAATACACTAATACTGGGAGACTTCAATACTCCTCTCACATCTCTAGATGTATCTTGTAAACAAAAGGTCAGTAGAGATGCCTCAGACCTAAAGAATACAATAAACCAAATTGGCCAGAGATAGCAGAAATTTAATCATGCTCAGGATACAAGAAGTATTATTTGATTCATCAGGAAAATAAAGGATAGTAGAGGTGTGTCATGAAATATTAAATGAAGAAGGGCTAATAAGAGCAAGGACTATAAGGCTCAGTAATTTTTATTTTATTTATCAGGAAATATTTGAGGATTTTTGAGCAGGGGATAGGGTTGGCACATTAGTTATTATGGAATTTACATTTATTATAAGCCTCAGTAAAGTTTTAATGTAGATTTGTGGAGCGTCTACTATATGTAATGTGCCATAAGCAAGTTTCTTCTTCTAAGTAATGTATAATCTAGTGGTTAAGTCAAGAGGGAAAACTTCAAAAATATTGATATAATGATTTGTAGTAACTCTTTACAATTATATAGATTCTTAATGAATTATGTCAATGCTGCTGCTGAAAATGATTAATTCAAGTCTGAAATATTGAATATTTACATCATTAAAACAGAAATAACTATATTTCCTCTCCATGAGCCATTAGAATTGCTTATGACATTTTATTTTAATTCTTTTCAACTGCTTCAGAAACCTAGATTTAGGGAATTAACTATGTACGCCATTTTGTAAAGAAAGATTAGTGGCAAATATGATCAAAATTACTGAAATGACTAGAGAATTTTCTGCTATCATAAAAATACCCTCACTTCTTTAGTTTCCCACACATTTGATTTTGTGGAATCCATTGAATGTGATGTGAAGTTGCAAATTTTTAAAAATTTGTTTTTGTGTTGCATAGAAATCATGTCCATTAGTTCACATTCATTCATACAATGTACTGAGAACAGAACAGTGAATAAGGAAGACAAAACTCAAAGCTATCAATTAGCTTACCTTTTAGTGGAATGGGAGACAGAAAATTAACAGAAAACCTATACATATCTATATACAGGTATATTCATAGGTGTGTTTACATATTTGTCTGTCATTTATCTATATACCCATCTTTCTATAGATCTTTATTAGAGTTATCTAAAGTAGCATAAAGTATAAGATGTGTATATGTGTGTGTGTATGTATGTATACATATGGGGGCATAGGTATAAAGAGATTTGTAAGCTGGGCGTGGTGGCGCACGCTTGTAATCCCAGCATTCGGGAGGCTGAGACCGGAGAATCCGGGTTCGCAACCAGCCTCAGCTACTTAGTGAGGCACTCCGCAGCTTAGTGAGACCTGGTTCCAAAATAAAAAAAAAAAAAAAAAAAAAAAAAAA
>PVLC010012208.1:0-32311 GCA_004027655.1 Graphiurus murinus | reverse complement strand
AGAGATTTACATGTAAATATACACACATATATTTAGGTGTTAGAGATATATGTATATATACAATATATGCCTTTATAAACATGTGTATGTATGTGTGTATATATAGATTTTGTGTAAAGAAAGGGCTCAAGCAATTATTGATGTTGACAAGTTCCAAAATCTTCACAGTGAATCACAAGCTAAAGCCCCAGGAGAGCTGATGATATAGTTCTAGTCTTAACGCTGGCAGATTTGAAACTCAGGATAATTGTTATTTTAGTTCAAATTTGAAGGAAGCAAGACACCAATATCTCATTTGAAAGGCAGTTAGGTAGGAGGGATTCTCTTTTACTAGGGGAGATTCATCATTTTTATTTTATTGTGGCGTTCAACTCACATTTGAGAGGATAATCTGCTTTGCTAGGTCTACCTATTTAAACATTAATCTCATACAAAAACACCCTCCCCCCCAAAAAGAATAATGTTTGAACAAATATCTGGTCACCCCATGGCCTAGTTAAGTTGACACATAAAATTAGCCATCACATTATCCAATTATCTATAATATTAGAAAATGTTAGATGCTATGGAAAATAATCAAGAACAAATGAAAATACTAGAGCCATTGTTGTTTGTTGCACATTTCAATGTAGTTGATAGGGAACACCTCATAAAGAAGTAATATCTGAGCAAGTCACAGATACACCGAAGGGAACTTTGAATGTAGAGCGGATGATAAAAGAGAGGCTTTGCTGTTGGAATCTCACTGGAATGTTGCAGGAACAGCAAGGAAGCTTTTGTTATTACAGTAGAATCTGTGACAAGGAGAATAATATTGGATGGGCTCAGAAAGATAAGGAAATCCAGATCACATAGAGTGTGGGTATGCTAATCCATGGCACCATTTTGTCATTAACTCTGAGTAAAATAAGGGTGTTATGGTGCAAGTAGAGAGCCCAGTTAAGATATTGTCACAATAAGACAGGTAAAAGATGATAGTAACTTCAACCACAGGAATTACAGCAGGTGGAAAAAATTAAATGTGGTTAAATTATTTTGTGAGAAGCTATAAACATAATAATAAAATAAAATAAATTGATGAATTTTTGAATTTACATAAATCCTATATCACTCCTAAACATTCTATCTTCAAAATTTGAACATAAAGCTAAATTGTATTCATTTATTTATTAACTATTTTAATTATTTACCAAAACAATAATGTGCTTATCTGAAGGAATTTGGTCACGTATTTAAAAACATGAGAGCTAAAAATATACAGCAATGTGAGAGAGAAGAGCCAGTCTCTCCCTTGCTCTCTTTTTTTGAGAATTCAATGTCAATCTTGCTATTTTACCCCTAATACGGCATATAATAAATTTGGCTGTGCCTAGCAGGAGTGAGGGTTCTCTGTCATCTCTATTGTTATCCCTTGCAGGAATATTTAAAACCATTTATACAACTCAAAAATCTCTAAATACTTTCATGTTACTTTGTAACTTCATTTGGAATATAAAAGTCAACGACTATTTCAGAATCAAATGAGGAAAACATTTCAGTGTAATTGTCTCTTGCTTACAACTAAGCAGTAAGCCATAGTCTATGATGTTGGAGGCTTATTCTTACTGGTTACATCGAATATCCTTTTATCCAACAAACTGAATTAATTATATGTGGTAAACGCAAATGGTGGAGATTTCAGAGATCAGGGGTCAGGTTGGCATGTGAATTTCACTCACAATAATTCTGTCTTCCAGAAACCATAAATTGTTAATTTCACAGTTTTAGAAACTATTATTTTATTACCTAGAAAGATCCAAAGGCCTTAAAGCAAGACGCCTCTGATTGTCTTACTCTACCATCTTAGCTATAAGAAAAGGTTAATGTCTAAGAGTCCTCCCCAAATAAAATTACTAGAGATCTTTTCTCTTATTTTAGTGTATAGAAGCTTGCTACAACAATTTCATATCCCTTCTCCTTCTTGTTGTAGGGCTCTGAAAATGCAAGTACAGATCAGTGTCTTATAAGGAAGTCCCTCTAGCCAGGCGTGGTAGCCCACACCTGTAAATCCAGTTCTTAGGAGGCTGAGACAGGAGGAGCATAGATTCATGGCCAGTCTCAGCAACATACTGAGATCCTGTTTCAAAATAAATTAGAGAATAGAGCTTGGGGTTAAAAAACAAAAAGGAGAGTGGAACTTGGAGGTAGAACATCCCTGAGTTCAATCCCCCATGCCACACACACACACACACACACACACACACACACACACACACACACACACAAAATGTTTCTCGGAAGTGGATAGGAATAAATGAATAATTAAAGAGAAGGAGAACAAGAAAGGGGGATGGAGTTGAAAGTGATAAAGAAAGGGAGAGAAAAAGGAGAGAGAGAGTGAGGGTGCTTAGTCCCTTGACTTTAAGTGCTGAAGTTTCTTCTCCCAAACTTTGCTCTTAGTCTCCTCTATGATCCCTAGGAAGTTCCAAGTAATAATCTTCAGTAAAATCATACTCTCTTCTTTTTTTGTTTTCTTTTCTTTTCTTCTATTTCTCTCTCTCTCTCCCTCCCTTCTTCCCTCCATCTCACACACACACACACACACACACACACACACACACACACACACACACACTGACTTAATGTTAGTTGTCTTGAAGATATCCTGATAGAAATGCGAGGGTACATTTTGTTTATTTTACTGTATTCCATATATTCATGGAATACTTAAGCTCTAGATCCATGTCCCTTAAAAATGTGAATAATAAATTTAGTAATTTACCCTACTGAATAATTTACATTTTAAAAATTGATCTACGAAATAGGAGAAATTTCTAGTCCTGGTTCCTGGACAATTTGGACAAATCACTTCATTTCTCTTGTAGAAATATCTTTAAGGTCTACTGCAGCCTTAACAATGCATGTTTCCTTTTAAACACAATGCACACTCTGCAGTAGTAAGATACAAAAAGATTAATTATTATTTTGCTTTTTGAATAGTTACCCCAGGAATTTATCAAGTGGTATGATTTCAACTATATTAAGACTCCAAGGAGGGCCTTAAAAGTTATTATAAAATGATAGCATAAATGTAAAAAAAAAAAAACAAAACAAAACCTCATTCACACACAATTCATAATCCCAATTTTTATGAGTACCCAGGCAGATATATGATAGATAGACCAATAGATTGACGGAGTAATAAATGCATACATCAAGCATGGTAGTGCAAGCCTATAATCTCAGTATTTGGTAGGTTGAGAGAGGAGGATTACAGGTTCCAGTCCAGTCTCATCAACAGTGTAGTGAGGTTATCATCAATTTAGACTCTCTTTCAAAATAAAAACTAAAATAGGGCTGGGGGTGTATTTCAGTGATAGAATACCTCTGAGTTCAACCCTAGTACCAAAAGTTATAAAAAAAAAAAATAGATACCTAGATAGGCAGCCCTATGGGAGGTCAGTGTATAAGGAAAAGCAAATTATAACCAAGCATTCTATAGGCAATATTCATTTATCTTTAAGGACAAATTTCTTCTTTCTTATTTCATTTTTCCAATTTTACTTAGAGGCCATGTGTTATTCTTCTAATATATAGAAATTAGGAGAATAAATGAATGTGATGGTGTGGAGGGGGAGTACAAGAGATTTACCAATGATGAAAGAGGGGGAGAATTTTGTATCTGATAGGGTATTAATGCTCCTATCATAAAAATTTAACTAAATTAAAATTTAAAATTCAAAAAAGGCCTCCGTTGTTTAATCTCAAGTATGAAAGGTTCCTATAACCTAGAGAAGCACAGCTGAAAGCAGCAAGAAAACTAAAATCTTTCCATATTTATGCTCTAATGGACTGATATTCAAATGGGTAAGATTTTCAATCTTCATTTTATTATTATTACTATTATTATTTTTGTCATCATTTATTAGCTATCAAAAGCCTAAGATGTTTAAATATCTTTACTCCACTGCAAATCTTACTATAAAATAGGATTTTCTAATTATTCCTTTTAAATCAACTAAAGACTAACTTGTAAGCTTCCTAGTTTAACTCTTAATTATAACAGGAAAATACATAAAACATAACTAAATAATAAACCTGAGAAAATAACATAAATTTAGTAATTTTATTAAATTTTAATGACTAGAGATACTTCCATAGTTTCAGAATCCTATGTTAGATGATTGGTGTTGTAAAGTCATACCCCATAAAGCTTTGGGGATCTATATCCCTGGCCATCTCTCCTTCAAGGCAAAATGAATAACCAGTTATACTAATTGAAGTTCTGTGCAATTAGGAGGAAGTTCAATCAGTATTGTCTTTCAGCACCATTCTGGCTGGATTCTTGTTGATAGTGTTTAAGCTGTTTATCTTTGAATGGTGCCTGCATATAGTTCATTTTCCATGAAGACTGGAAACCCAGTCTTCATGTTTCTTCTTTGTTCGACTGTTCAAAATATGTGTAGATGGAGAAAGATAATTCAGTGCAACCAGTAGAATAATAAGCAATGAGCATTTGAACCACTTCCTCAAATATTTTACTTGTGCCTTCAGGATGTGCTTGAGACTGATTATGTATATTCTTCTTTTATTTTATGAAGCACTGCTAAGCATGCTCAACTTTATAGAGTGAATGATTAAACAATAACCAGTTGGGGATAGTATTTTAGGTCACATGTAAATTTGGCAGCTCAGGATAATGCATGCAGTCTCTACTGAGGGCTGAAACCACGACAAAAGCTTTTTTTTTTTTTTTTTTTTTTTTTCCAAAAGAAAAATAGTTACATATATAAGATGGCAAATCTTAGCTAGAAATCCTGTGATTCATCTATAAGTCCTATCAAAGGGGCCATTAAACATCCCTATTTGTGGCTGACATCTCAAGCAACATCATATCTGCTAACTCACATGACAAGATTGGATAAGTGGCTTGCATGACACCTGGACCTTCTGCAAAGGCACCTTTTGTCCTTGGAATAGTAAACGAAAAGTCAAATGATATCCTTGTGACCTGAACTGTGATAAAATGCTGAAGAGTTGATATAATTCAGAGATAGGATAAAGTAGACAAAGGCTCATCCTGCTAGTTGAAAGAAAACTGCTTTTGATGATCTTCATTAAGAGGTATAAAGAAAATGTGGTTGCCAGCTCAATGTCCGTGTACCTGTTGTCAAGAGAGATTTGCTATGGCAATTAGAACACACCTGGAAAATAGCTGCAAATCAAGTCACCACTGACTAAATATAAAATGATCCATTTTCATTCTCTAAGACCTGTCAATAAGTGAGTTGTATGGAGATTGGTGAGAATCACTACCCTTTGTGTCTCAAGGAATTTTACAGCCCTAATCTTCACACTTCCCCAAGAATATAGAATTGCTTTTGGCTCGCTTTTTTTAGTATATAATGATAGTTATAGTTTCTTCCACATGGCCTTTCTTACAATAACAGTTCTACTCTGTGATTTGATGAACTTAAAAAAGTGCTAATTGCTGAGGAAACTTTGCATTCATCAGTGAGATAAAAATCATGGGTGGACTTGGATTTCCATGTCTCACTGTGAGAATGATCTGAGCCAAAAGTCCATGGATCACCTAATCTCCATAAGCATTAATCTGAATTGTCAACTAATATATAGTGTGGGTATCCAAAAACTAGTGTCAATAACCAGTGTCACATTCATGGGTACTGGGGTTTGACTTCAACATATATTTTTATGGAGAAACAATCTATTTTGAGCTTAAATAGTACCAGAAAATGTGCGATTTCATAAGCAAGTAGCTCATTTCTCCATGTCACCCACAATGTTGAAAAAATGCTAAATTATATAAGTTAGAGACCAACTAGCTCTTTGGTGAAAAGTACATTTAAAAAGTTCTATTCTATATTAGCAGGGCTTTTCACAGATATTTTAATTTATGGATTTATTTAATTTATGGACTTTTTTGCAAAAATGACAAGGCATCACTTATTTGGAGGAGTATGTCTGATATGTTGGCATAAAATCCCATATGCCAGAGCATGTGACCTTCATAATAGTTTCCACTGACCATGTCACATACAAGAGCATACTTCTTAAGGATCGTCCTAGAATGCACACTAAGATAATCATCCTAGACCAGCTCAATTTGAATACATGGTATTTGGCTGGGTGGGATTTGTCTTCTAGTGGACACATTCCAAGGAACCTGGTGTAATCTTTAAGATGTTGTCTTTGATGTCATCTCCACCCAGTATTGTTTATCCCTCCTCCCTCCAAGCTTGGCACACATCTGCCTTATCGATCTTCTTTATTGTAACTTGTGATAATTGTTAGTTTCTGTGTTTAACTTTTATGATGTCTTGTCTAAAGTTTCTATAAAAATAGAAGCACAGAGCCAGCACAGAGGGCCAGAATTGTCATATCTCTTCTCCCGGACCCCCCAATAATTAAATATATAGCCTCAAAATTGTCATCAGACTTTGTGTCCTTTTCATGTGAGAAGACCATTGTCAGGGAGCTGCCTTGAGCAGTGATCCTCTATGGAAGGAACTATGGAGCTTCAGGAAGCAGCAACCATGTGTGGTGGGACCATGGAGCAAGCAGCATCTGCTAGAGCCCCTGATATATACGTATGCACTTGGCCTCATACTCTGCTGGAATGGCCTACTGATGATATGCAGCTCTCATTTCTGGAGTATTGGAAAAAATCAAAAGAATTTCAATAAAGCTATAGAATATAAAATAACTGGGATGCTCAATTATCTAAAACCCCATGTTATCAGGCATTACGCTACTTTTTGCAAGAATATGCAAATTTATGTGAGGGTAAAATAAAGAATAATCTACAGTAAAAACAGGGGCAAATATATTTCCTATATGTAGATACCACTTACAAATTACTACTTGAATAATAGTAGCAACCAATTCCTACAGTACTTACTGTACATTCAGAAGTACTACTATTTTTTTTTTCAGGTATGAGAAATATTTTTAAAACATTGGTAGCAACCAGCTGCCATGAGGGAAAGTTTGTGCTGATTTCCTCTTCATGTATTAATTTTTATCAAGGCTACCTTCAATTTTCAAAATCCCCAGTATCTTGTAATCCTAATAAAGTTACCCTCACATATGTTTCCTTTATATGGTTTTTAATTCTCCACTCAATTTAATGTTTCTCTTTCTTCTTGTTTGTATATTTATTTTTAATAAGACAGAATTATAAAAGTGTTGAAATAAAAGGTTGGTACATATATTTTATATTCAGAGGTAAGCATTAAAATGGCACAACTTGAAACATAGGAGAAGAAGTGTACTTTTTGAATAAAAATTGGAGGATGCATCATGATTAACAAAATTTTACTATGGAGATTAAGTTACAGGAATCTCTTCATTATATTTAGCATGTTTTCATAGGGAAAAATCATATATTTTTGTGTACATTCACTAACGTTAAATAGTCAAATGTCATGTGACATATTCTTACATGTATCTTCCCTGCTCTATCCAATATGCATGCACACATACATGTGCACACACACACACACACACACACACACACACACACACAGACATCTGTAAGAAGATATTTTTTCTAAATTCTAGGACATCAAAAAAGCTAATTTGATGTGACCAAGAAAAGTTATGATTATTAGCTCTTAGGGCTAATCTTACCTACCCTGGTGTGCATGCACACAAATTAGCAAGTGAAGAGCATTCTGCAGTCTTTTCAATGTTGACCCTGGATTACAACTTGAGTTATCCAGTATGAGTGTTTTAAAAAGTAGAAATGATTAAGAAACATCACTTCCAACCAAGATATTGGGAAACCCAATATTTTGGGCTGCAATTCTGTAGTTGGGGGACATTGTCATATATATACAAAATGAAGATTGAAATTTTATCTATGAACCCTACCAAGTTTTTCAATAAATATATAAAGTAATTTAAAGTTGCAGAACTAGTTATTTGTGTGTTAGCCTTATTGTGTGGTAGAACTCCAAAATACTCAAAAGTGTTTTATCAAGTTAAAGTTTGGATTGGATTTAGAAGTATATCTCTGAATTAGACATTTCCAAAGCCATGAAAATAATCTATTTATCTTACAGTAGATAATACACTTTCCTGATCCCTGCCTTATAGGAAAAAAATAAGAAAAATATGTGATTCAAAGGAGTAGGGTCTAGAAATAAGAGTTGGAATGTGTTCCTTGTTCATATATAATATGTGTTATACCATGTAATTTTTAGGCAAAATATTTTTGGTAAGTGTTTGATATCAAGTAATGTACAATAATCAAATTATTGTTCACTGGAAATATTTCTCTCACATATCTTTTCTAGATATTATTTAAGGCATTGGCATAAGTTGGCTTACTATGGTGAATATTCCCACAAATAAACAATAAAATCCACTACAATAAACAGTATATAAGAGAAAAGCATGCATGATATATGCACCTACAGGAAAGGGATCAAGCCTGTCATAAAAAAAATGGGAGAAGATATTGAATTGGTAACACATGCAGTAACTCATAAAAATATGTTAGTCAGTTAAACAAAGGGTTTGACTTACAAAAAAAAAAAAAAAGAAAAAGAAAACCTATTTTGAAAACCCATTGGGCAGGGAATGTTGGCACATGCCTGTAATCCCAGTACTTGGGAGGCTGAGACAGAAGGATTGTGGGTTTGCAACCAGTCTCAGCTACTTAGTGAGGCCCTCGGCAACTCTATGAAATTTGATGAATGCATAGTCCTGTAAATATTGCCTTAAACAAGAATAGTTTGATCATTCCCCAGATTTCCTCCCTTTTGTGGTCAGTATCACCCCTCACCCTCAATGCTTGCTTCAAAATAAAAATTAAAAAATAGGGTTGGAGATGAAGTTAGGAGGTAGAATGCCCCTGAATTAAATCCCCAGTACTGAAAAAAAACAAAAACAAACAAAACAAAACAAAAAAAACATTGAACCCAGCTGAGATGTGCATCAACAAATGAATGAATTACAAATTTATGAGATTATACACAATGGAATTCTACCCACCCATAAAGAAGAACAAAATTATGCAATTTGCAAAGAAATGGATGGAACTGGAGAACATTATGCTAAATAGATTAGTCAGTCACAACAAGTGGAATGTCAGATGTTCTCCCTCCTATGCAGAAGCTAGGGAGAAATTTGGACATAGGAGAGACTCCAGACAAAGGAGCAGAAACCTTAGTAGAGTGAAGGAGGGAAGCTAACTGAGGGAAACAGGAGCGGGGAGGAAGACTTGAAGGGGGAAACATTTCAATGGACATGTTGTACACACAGAAACTTATCAAAGCCAATCACTGTGTTGAGCATGGGAAGGTGGAGAGGGAGAGAGAGTGAAATGGGATCTAGGGGAGGGCTCAACAAGTGCTGAGTGCATGTGTGCCTCTTCTATCACCCTGAACTGCATCATGATGTATGATTACAAAAGAAGGAAACTGAAAAACTGAAGTAACAGGTGCAGACATGTGTTTCTTCACATAGTGCTCACATGGAGGAACAGAAGTTGAACTGGGCAGCTGAAATGGAAAAGAGGAAGAAAAAACTGAACTAGCAAGTTTCTACTTCTTTATATCATATGTTATTTTATGTGATTGTAAAATTTTATTTTTAAATTTATACTCACTCAGATTCATTCTTTTTTTTTGGTGTATAACTCTATGAAATTTGATGAATGCATAGTCCTGTAAATATTGCCTTAAACAAGAATAGTTAGATCATTCCCCAGATTTCCTCCCTTTTGTGGTCAGTATCACCCCTCACCCTCAATGCTTGCATGTAAGAGTCCAGGATAACTTTTGCTTTATCCAGAATGTCATTTAATTGGTGTCAAAGACTATGATACCTATTGGGGGGTATGGGGGTATGGCTTCTGTCATTCAGCATAATTGTAATTGATATTCATTTATTTTTTCATTGGTGCATTGTAATTATACATTCTGGGTGATAGAGGCATACATGCGCATAGCATTCATTGAACCCTCCCCCAGTTCCCATCTTATTCCCTTCCCCTCCCCTCCTTCACCTCCGATTCCCTCCTTCCTGTGTTCAGTACAGTGATTGATTTTGATAAGTTTTCTCCCCCCTCTCCCATCTCCCTCAGTTAGGTCACATTCATCACTTTGCTACAATTCATTATTGCACAGTATTCCATTGTATGGATACACCACAATCTGACAATTTGCCAACTTAAGACCAGCTGTCTTATTTCTATTGTGGAACAATTATGAACAAAGTTATTGTAAACGTTCATTCATAGGTTTCTGAGTGAATATATATTTTTACTTCTCTTTGGAAAATACATAGGAGTGAGACTGCTGAGTCATATGGTAAGTGTATCTTTACAAGAAACTGCCAAGCTCTTTGCCAAAGAGGCAGAGCCATTTTAATTCCGACCAGCTAAAAAGGAGAATTTCATGTTCTCTGAATTCTCATTGCTACTAATTTTTTTTTTCTGGTTTAGTTTTTCTATATTTTAGTCATTCTAATAGGCATATATATTATATTATACATATAAATATACATATATTTAATAAATATATTTATATTTGTATGTATATCTGCTTATGATTTCAATTTGAAATCCCTAATGACTAAGGACATTGTACATCTTTTATTGTACTTAATTACCATCTGTATATGTTCTTTGGGGAAAGGTCTGTTCATACCCTTTTGCTTTTAAAAAATGGGCTGTTTCATATTACTGAGTTTTGAGAGTTCTTTAAGATATCTGTATATAAATCCTTTATTAGTCATAACTTGGAAACATGTTCTTTTAGTCTATACTTTGTTATTTTATTCTTATAGCTTCCTCTAGAGAATACAATTTTCAGTTTAGTTTTGTTCTTAAAATTGTGGTAAAAAGCATAAACATGAGATCTATCTTCTTAACAAAATTTCAAAGTGTACAATATAGTATTGTTAAATTTATGCAACATATTCCCAGAACTTTTTCATCTTGAATAACTAAAATTTTATACCCATTGAATAACACCTCTCCAATTCTCCTTCTATCCAGTCCCTGATAACTGCTAGTCGACTATATGCTTCTAAGTGTGTGAATACTCTATGAGTACAAACAAGACATACATGTATTTTTCTTCTGTAACTATATTATTTTACTTTCTATAATGTCCTCAAAACTAATTCATGAAATATTGACAAGATTTCCTTCTCTCCTAAGGCCGAATAATATTCCATTGCAATATATACATTTTAAAACTCATGTGTCTTTAATTTTATTTTCAAATTGATAAGCAAAATTGAATTTATGTATAATATACAACATGATGTTGATATATAAATTTTCTAATTAATTTAACAAATTAAGCTAATCGTCAAGGATGGTGGTCCATGACTGTAATACCAGTACTTGGTAGGCTAAGACAGGAGGATGGCAGGTTCAAAGTCAGCATCAATAGCTTAATGAGGCTCTCAAAAACTTAGTGAGACCCTGTCTCCATATAAAAATCAAATAGGGCTAGGTGGGTAGCCTGGAGGTAGAATGTTACTGGGTTCAACTCTCAGCACCACAAAATACATTAAAAACTAATTAAGCTATTAAGCTAAATAGGGCTGGAGATATAGATCACTTGCCTAGTGTATGTAAAGCCCTGAGTTCAATTCTCGGTTTCACACACACAAAAAAGGAAAGAAATTAAACTATCAGTCACCTCACACGTTGTTTGTGTAATGAGGACATTTAAAATCCACTCTTCTAGCAATTTTTAAGAACACAATTTTCAAGACTACAATTGTTAACTGTAGGCATGGTAATTGGCACTAGATCTCTAGAATCTATCCTTTATCCTAACAGAAAATTTGTACCTTTTGAGCAACATCTCTCCATTCTCATATCCCCCTTCTAGCTTCTGACAACCACTATTTACTTTCACTTAAGATTTTCTTTTTTAATTCCACAAATAAGCAAAATCATGTAGTGTTTATTTGTCAGTATCTAGTTTATTCACTTAGCATACTACCTTTACATTCATTCATGCTGATGAGGAATTTCAGGATTTCCTTCATTTTGAAGGTGAGGTAGTACTCTTGTGAAGGCGCCCGTGTGTATATATATTATCTTTAACCATTTATCCATTATGAACACTTAGGCGCTTTTAGTCTACCATCTTCATATATCACATCTTTTTGCTTTGTATTTTAACAATACAGAGATGCTGATAAATTAAGGAGGACAAAAATTTAAATGTTTACTACACTTACAAGCATATATATATATATATATATATATATATATATATATATATATATGTATAAACACACACACACATATGTAAATATATATATGAACTCATAAAAGGTTAATAGGCTGCAAACTTATAAGCATTCAATAATACATGAAATATTAGCTTCATTAAATTAATAAAAGCTTACTATTTAATTTTTTACATATTGACCATATTAGCCAGTAACATTGTTAAAAATGTAAACGTACAAAAGAAATCCATTGAAATCTCTCAACCTTCCTCTGGTTCCTGTAGATAAACAGTATTATCCGTTTCTCATGTTTCTTTGCTGAATCTTTTTAATATATACATATATACATGAAAATTATATATATATATTTATATTTAAAATCTGTAACATATATAGACATTGCTCTGCACTCAGAAAACTTTACAAGTAAAAGCACCTAGAATGCTACCGTCAGCTTAAATATCTTTCAAGAGTGAAAAAAGAGTATAATCTTTTTGCACATGCAAGATCCCCAAAACATTTTGCCTTCCATAAGCCCTTTTTTTTGAAGGGTTTCTCAGAAGGGTTGCAGAAGGATTTGCTCCTTTTGAATAAGGAATTAGCTGAAAAGGGGATAAACACATGACTTAAGCAAAAAAAAAAAAATGTTCCTGTACATAAAAAGAAGGAAAAGGAAAGAAGGAAAGTTGCTGGAAGATGTTGAAGGAAAATCCCAGGACAGCAGCTGGGCTGCAGGCCAGAGAACCAATCAGTCCAAATTATAGCAGGAGAGCATTTCATTTTTATTGGGACAACTCCAAGAAAATTAAAACAAAAACAATGATTCACCTGGTATATTTAAATATGGAAAGGAGCAAACTGTAGTTCTGTATCCAAGAGAGGTTTATTTATAAAAGATTAAGATAATAAACACAGGGTTATTATTCACCTAATAGGAAACAAATTAATATCAAGGAAGAAAATGAAGTTATAATTCAAGGCATAGTTTTGAACGAATGATAAACCATATCATAAGAATAATAAGAAAAAGATGGACTTTTCATTATTTGGAAAGGGAAGCACACATGTGTGTTTATGTAAAGGTATATGCCTACACACGTGGGGCTATTAAAAAGACTCTACACCTTTAAATAGTAGGAATTCTGTAGATATTACTTACACCTGAATAATAGTTATTCACACTTATAATTAAGATAAGAGTAAAATTATGAAAAATAGCTTAAAACCTAAAGTGCTTGAGGGGCAGAGCAAGATGGAGGTAAAATAAAAATTCTCCCGTCACCCTCTGACCACAAACACATCAAGTCAAATGGCTACCCACACACCAAAATAACTTCACAAGAGATGAAAAAATGCAAAGGAGAGACCAGCATGTCCCTTTTTAGTATAAACAAGATAAAAGACACATCACAAAAGGCAGGAAAGAGAGATTTGTCCATGTCACCCCTCCCACACTTTTAGGGAGCCCACAGCAGAGATGCTTCCCACTCACTAGGAAGAGGAAGCTCAGTCATGGCCTTAAATTTGAAACTCATTACCAAGCTTGTTCTTATCTTTATGATCATTTTAAGATGCTGTTATTTCAAAATAGCTTGTTATAATAACAAAAATTCTTGTTGTAAGCTTCATGGTTATTGCCATGAAGACAAAGCAAGTAGACAAACCAAAAAAAATTACGTGGGGAATTAAAACATGCTACTAGAGTAGCACTAAGGAAGACTCTAAGAAAGTGAGGAAAAAAAAAAAAAAACTATAGTAAAATTATATCACGTTACAAAATGGCTATAGTATTTCCTTACCTAGTGATAATTACAATGAATACAAATTGGTTACATTCTCCAATTAAATAACTAGAATAACTACATGGATTAAGATAAAAATGCCCAGTTATACATTTTTAGGAGAAACTCATCTATAAAAACTCATATAGATTTAATGGAAGGGATACAGAAAGATATTCCATAAAAATGGAATCAGAAAGAAGGGAGGAGTAGATATACTTTCATCACATAGATTTTAACTCGAAAGCAGCAAAAAGAAATAAGAAATATCACTAAATAATGATAAATGGGTAAATTTAGAGAGAGGAAACAACTATTCTAAGTATTGATGCACCCAATATTAGAATATTCAAATATGTAAAGTAAGATCTCTATTGAAGTTTCCTTTAGTAAACCTAAAGGGAGAGATCAACTGCTTCAATAACAGTTTAGGAATTTAAAACCCCACTTTCACCATGGATATATCATCTAGATAGAAAATCAGCAAGGAAACGACAGAGTTGAATAGCACACTGGACCAAATGTACCCAGTAGACATTTGCAAAACTTTTCACACAAGACCTGCTGAAAATGTTCTTCTCATCAGCACATGGAAAACTCTTCAGAACAGGTCACAAGATAAATCACAAAACTAGTCTCAGTATTTTTAAAAATCAATCATATTGAGTAGCTTTTCCAACCCTCTCTATACACTTCTAGTTCCAATGTTTCTGTCCTGAATGGTACTTACACCTTTCTCATGTGTTAACCTGATATCTCAATCCTTGGAGACCTCCTTCTCTACTCCATTTTTCTACCTTAAGTTTCTTGCTGTTGGTTTCTTGGGATGTCCAAAATATTCAGAATTATGTCTCTAGCTAGCTCTCTCTGGGATTTTCAAACTCTACCCTCTTTGAAGACATAATTTTTCTTCCCTTTGATCTCCTTCCTTTTTGCCCCCTTATATTAGCAAATTCCCTTTATAAATAATTTTATTAAAGTGAAAATAAGACTGAGTTCATTTAATTAAAATCATCAGAAAATAAAAATATATGTGTTATGCAAATATATCAATGAAAATAGTACCATGCCAATATCTAACATTTTATAAAATATTTCTGAGCCACGAGGAACATAATCTATCTTTACTTGGTTATTTTTATTGGCTGTCAGTGATCATTGTTTTCTATTTTACCTAAATCATCACATTACTAGTTTATTTATCTGTTCTTCTAAGAAAAGTGCACATTTAGCCAACTTGAATTTTTAAAAACTCCAATGTCTTTTCTCTCTCTCTCTTCCTCTCTCTAAAGGTATATAGATAGATAGATGAGAGATAGAGAGCATCTCTCTCTATGTATGTATATACATACATACCATCTATATATACATATCATATGGTCTATATATGGATCATATTCTTCTAGAACATGGCATATTATTTATATTTTGAAAGCTTACTTACAGCACATACTGTTTTCATATACAAATTCTCTGAGTTACCTTGGAGGAAAACTCTAGACACCAAAAGATTTTTATTGATTTTTAGAAGATATTATAATTTATAATAACATATAATAATCACAATTTTCATAACCATAGATTTAAATCCCTCCTAGTGGCATTTCTTTTGTTCTTACCAGTTTAAATATTTCCTGTTGGAAAAAATAAAGCAGCAAAGTGACTTTGGGTAGCTATGTTTTTAAAGATGTCTGGCTTTAGCAAACTGATTTGCTTATTGTTGTTTTCTTAAGTATCTGTAATTATAATATGCAATTACACTTAAAATAATATAGAGAATGCAATACCTATACCATCACTTTTATGATCACACTAAGCTAATGTATTTGTCTTGAAATAGCCACTATTTAATCAAAACACACAATCTATCACACTTTTAATTATATATTTAAACACTTTGTATCTGAGCATAACTCAAAGTTAGTTTTCCTATGGGATTTTTTTGCTGGTCTCACTGTGTTTCTAATGTTTAACACTAATATTTATTGTCTATTTAAACCAGTGTTTGCACTGGGCTGAAATCCAAATTGAAGGATTTTTTTAATAATGTTCCATTCATCCTGGGAAAATTCTACTCATTTCAGGTAGATCTAATTATGTCAAGCAAAGCAAAATATGAATGATCTTAATACATTGAACTTTACTTGTCACAATTAATATATGATGGAACAAAACTTGGAAAATATTTTAATTCATGTGAGAGAATAGAATTAATATAAGATATGAGTATTTAATTCAGGTAATATATAGATGGTAATAAACTGTAGAGCATAATGATAGAGAACATGATTTCTGGATTTATAAAGTAGAAGTTAAAATGTTTTATCTAGTACTGTACAGCATGCCTTAGGTAATCGATTTAATTTCTCAGTAGGTGCAGAAAAATTATACATGATAGCTTTTTGTTGAGCCTACAATAGTTGGATGTTTATACAAAACTGGCAAGCTGTAGATGGTAAAACTGACTAGCCTAAAATTGTAAAGTATTTCATTATTGACACTATATTTTTCTACTAGGGATTGAACCTAGGGGCATTCTACCGCTGAGCTAGACCCTCAGCCCTGTTTTATTTTTTCATTTGGAAACAGGGTCTCACTAAACTGATGAGGGTCTTGCTAAATTGCTGAGGCTGGCCTCAAACCTGCAATTCTCCTGCCTCAGCCTCCAAGTACTAGAATTATAGGCATGTTCCATCATGCCTGGCTCTAATACTATTTTAGATGTTGACATTATATAAGTAATTTTAATTTTCAAAAGCTATTTGTACTGGTAAGCTGAAAAATAAAAAGAAACTAACAATATTGCATAACAACAGTGCCTTGATCCAGAGTTCAAAGAAACTAGGGCAAAAAGGAACTATGGTCTTCATGCCTTAGCAAGGCCATCTATAATGTGTGAACTGAAGTTCCTTGAAGTAGTCACATCTATATTAAAGATCCTGCAGGCTGTTTTGCTGACTAGAACATTATGATTATGGAGAGATGTAATATTGCAGATAGAGAGCCAAGTTATCTTGTGCTATGTTTAGTACCTTTTAATAGCCATTTTCTACCAATTTCCATTTCTGACCTAACATTCTCATGACTCATACATAAACTTCTTAGAATGTATTACTAAGTTTAGCAGACCTCCAGCATCCACCAATCCTAGAGCTAAGATAGCTATAAGAGGACATCTGAAGCCTATAGAAGAGATTTTCCCTCTTTGCCACTGCCTACTTGCCTGATTCTCCCATCAGAGTCATTGGTAATATATTGATCTATTACTTTCTTTTATTCTATGATTATCAAAGTTCAGGATAGCTTGAATCTGTATTTCTGAGCCATAGTCATTCATATTTACCTTAGAATATTTTTCCTTATTTTCCTTAGAGCAGAATCATTATTTGACATTAACAAATGAAAATTTATTAATATTTACTGAGCGCTGTAAGTCAGGATAGCATAGTCACAACATAGGAGACAACTAATACAAAAATATTTTTATCTCTATATATATCAAGAACCATAGACTGAAATTATGTAATTTACTTATAGTGACTTACGCCATAATAGAAATGTTAGTGGTATTTAAATGGAGATCTTTATAATGCTAGAACTCACACTTTTAATATTATACACCTCTGTATCTATTTGCAATGGAATAATTATTTGAAATGCAGAGTTGAGGCAATAATAGAGTCCACAGTTAGGTAGGAATAGTGAATAAATTCACAGAAAGATCGTCTCTACAAAATTGGAAAGCACAGACTTTGAAATTATCATTTATCTATTCAATATAGATATTTGAGGTAGATATAGAGCTTTTTCTAAGCAGCCTAACTTATATGCTATGACTTTCCTGGACCAACATTAGTGGCTGGAAGAATGAAGAAAAGGGCATATTAGGATCATCCTGAGGCAATAAGCCTAACCTTGTGTTCAGAAGGGGTTAGGCCAGGGATTAGCAACCCAGATCTAATCTACTAAAACACTGTGATTGGAGAAACATTTCTCAGAAAATGTTATTCTCACTGTTCAAGAGAGAATAAATGTCTTGCATTCTCTAGAAGGCCTTCTGCATTTTCATTCTTCTGAGTCTATTGCTTTCTGCAGTAACCCTTTTTCTCTCAACTTCTGAACACTGAGGGTTATTTCTAGAAGGTGGGTGCTGCTATGGTCTGGATCTAAGTTGTCCCCTAAAGGCTCACTTGTTGAAAGCTTTGTCCCCAAGGCAACAAGGTTCACAAGTGGCGCTTTGGGGAAATGATTGGATCATGCACATTCTAATCTCATCCGTTGTGATCCATTGATGGATCTGTAGTTGAATGGACTATTTAGAGTTGGTTAAAAATAACTATAGGAGGTAGGAACTAATTAAAGGTAATGGGTCATTGGGGGTGAAATTTTGAGGCCCATACCTTGTCCCCAGCACCTTACACTCTCTCTCTTTGCTATCTGCCTGCTATGAGGTATGGAGTTTTGCTCCACGATACCCTTCTTCCATGATGTACTACTTCCCCGTAGGCCCATAGCTATGAGACCCAGTAACCATAGACTAAAACCTTTAAAACCATGAGTCAAAATAAACATTTTCTTCTTTAAGTTGATTTGTTTCAGGTATTTTATCACAGGTATTTTATCACAGCAATGGACAGCTAACTAAATCAGAGAGTATAAACTCTGGGAAAGAGAATAGGCAAAATTAAGAATAAATAGCTGTACCCTGTACCCCCACATTTCTATTTAAGTATTTGGCAGAAGAATCCCCGGAAGACTTTTTTTTTTCTTTTGCATATGAAACACTAACTGACAGATATTATGCTGTGTCTTTTGTTGGTAATATAGCAATCTGTCAAATTTTTTTAGAGTATTTAAAATTGGAAAACAATGTTGTTTGGCAGGGCAAAGTCACCAGTTTTAGTTTTGTTCTGTACCTTCATTAATAGAATTGTTTAAAACAGCTGTTACTCAAGGCTGGTCATATATTAGGGAAACTAAGCATCTTACTCTATGGGCTGCTTATTCTTTCAATCAATCACTGTCATTACAAAATATGACTAAGGAATATAAATATAGGGCTCAGATCATTACCTATGGTCCTTCAACCCACCCACATAGTATTATAGACAGATCTTTGGGATCCAATCCCCCAACCTTCCCTGAAAATTCATAACAGATTCTAAATATTTGAGTTTAATAAGGTTTGATAATTAACTGTCTGAAAGTTAACTCTATGATTATTGACTGTCTGACAACCCAACTGGAAAATTGGATAGCACAGACCTAAATTTCTTTGAAATTAACATTTATATATTCAATATAGATATTTGAGGTAGATATAGAGCTTTTTATTAACATAAAAGAGCAGATGTTCTCAGATATAAACTAATAAACAGGATTCTACCTAACATGATTATGTGCTTAGGAGAAGTCCCTTTGGGTTGGCGAAGGGAGGTGTTGGTTACGGGAATATATATGGTACAAAATAATTTATACCTCAGAAATATATGTATAAATCTAAGTTCTGCATATAAGTAAGATGAATCGATAAGATCTTGCTGTACTGGTAATTTTGAAGAAAGCTTTCCTGTTGAATTTTTCAGTGTCATTTTAACACTTGAGTGAATTAGTTTAAACAACCAACTTTTCTGCAAATCAACCACCACTATTTGAAATCTCTGGCAGCACTGCCCAGATATTACAAGGAGAATCAGGTCATTCTTATTCTTGTCCTTCCACTATGAATATGACATAGGCATCACTTTACAATAATGCATCAATCACAGGCTCTCTCTGTCCCCATGGGATGATCCTCTAGTCAGCATGAATTGCCCTCATTCTGGAATTTTGCACAAAGACTCTGTGCTCTCACAATTTAAGAATGAGAAGAGTTATTGTCAAGTTCATTATCTCAGCAGAGAATGTTTGTGATGATGGAACTGCCAAGCTTCATCAGGCTGTTCATGCTTTTTCCATTTTATTAAGATGACCCAGTTCAGCCTCCCTCTGATGATAACTCGTTTTGATTTTAACTCACTTTAAAAATGAGTCAATTTGATTTTTAAAACCATGTTGATTTAAACTCATTTGAACATTTCCCTATGTAATGTCTTGTATTTTAGTGAAAAAAAAATTCAAGATCCTCTTAGCTCAGCTATCTTGAGAAGGAAATGTGAGCAAGTAGAAAATTGACAAGTATAAAAGTAGCACTAGATCATTTTTGAAAAATTTCTCCCAACTACTAGTCTTCTTTTGCAATGTACCACCATTTCTAAAAAATCACTTAAGCATTAATTTTCAAATCGCTACTCTGGCATAATCCAAGCTGCATTTAATCCATCCACTTGACTATACCTTGACAGCATCCTGTCATATTGGGTTCAAGTGAAAGAGGGCAATATGGTAAACTAAGAGACAGACAATCCCTGTAAAACTGCCAGCTTTCCTGAAACGTGATTTACACTATTTCATTTTTATGACATTACTCTCTGCTAACATGTCCAGCTGCTATCTTGTTCTATTCACATTTTGCTTTTTCTACAATTTATTCCAATGTTCTCTGACAAAGACAGAATGCTAGTGGCAATATCTTAGCAACAATTTTGAGTATGATTCTGAAGTGTCTAATACTGCTTGCAGGGAACTTACCAAAAAACAAAAAAGAAAAAGTACTACCTCCAAGGTAATTTTTAAATTGCTCATTTGAATTTCTAAATAACATTTATCATATAAATAGCAATATTATTATATTAATAGTAGTTAATTTCTCAGGCCAGCCCAAAAGCAAAAGTAATTAGTAGTTTTGAAGTACTAAGAAAAAGTGTGAAAATTGATACATTTTCTAAATATCTTTAAGATTACTGAAAGAATATTTAGTACATCTAAGAATAGGTTATATGGAAAAATTTCTGGACATTTAGAATGATAGAATAATTAGCATATTTGTGCTGGAAACAACCTTAAATCACCTGCATTCTTTGTTTAATAAGTGCAATTTTAATTATTTATAACCAATATAAGATGCTCATATTGAAATATTAAATAATGCCAATGATCCAAATGTGGTAAGGTGAGTTTACATTGCCACTTTTACTCTTTTTCATTGATCTAGAAAAATGAAGAGCCGGGTGTGGTGGCACATGCTTGTAATCCCAGCATTTGGGAGGCTGAGACCAGAGGATCCAGGTTCATGGCCAGCCTCAGCTACCTAGTGAGGCATTCTACAACTTAGTGAGACCCTGTTTCAAAATAAAGAATAAAAAATAAGTACTCTATCTCTTGTCAAAATTATCATGTATTTATACGACAAGATCATAATATACAATTTTTGAATTCATTTATTTTACTTAATATTATGAGAGGATACTTCCAATCTTCTATATTTTTTCCATATTCATGCTCGGTTGATCACATAATGTGACAATTTTCATTTTTCTATGCTTAAGTAATTATTTTATTTTATATATCTTTTAAATATTTCCAACTAAAACACTTTTATACATTGTAATGTTTAGTGTTCATAGATCTTGGGTAAGAGCATCAAAACTTATGGCATTTTATTTATTTATTTACTTATTTTTGTTTTTTGTAAATTATTGTACATTTATTCATAGTTTTTTTCTCACCTTTATTGGAGCAAAATCTTGAGTTTTGCTATTGTAGCTAAAATATTCTCTAACATATTAATTAAAGTAATGACAAAAATAAATATTAATTGCATTCAAAGTGTGCTAAATTTTACTGTATTTGTAGAGCAGTGTAAATTACATTTTAAGAATAAAAATGTGTTAATATGCTCATAAAAGCTATCTTTCACTTTATTGCTGGTGCATTGGAATCCTACATAATGATGATTTTCAGAATGATAGAGACATACATGTACACAGAACTCTGTGAGTCTCCCTGAAGGCTCCAGCACTGCACCCTTACCCTTCCTGTGCACACCATTTACATTGGCATTGATAAACTTATGCATATACATCATGTCCATTGAAGTGTTCTCTTCATTGATTCTCCCTCCCCTCACCCATTTTATTCCCTCAGGCCCCCTCCGTCACCTCACTAGAGTTTCTCCTCCTTTGTCTAGAGTCTCTCCTTTATCATACTTTCTCCCTAGCTTCCACATGAGGGAAAATACCTAACCTTTCACTTTTTGTGATTGACTAATTTCATTGAGCCTAATAATTTAAGTATACTTTCCTTTCCATTCCAGTAATGAAAGGTAGATAATCTCCATCCATGTACAATTGTGTATAACCTAGAAAATAATATGCTAAAGAAACATATTATTGGAAATAAGGACATGATATGACTTAGGTAAAATATAGACCATTATATATTTATCTTCTATATAGACTTTTCCCTTAATTTCTGAATATACATATGTATTGACAAGTTAAAAATGAAATTTTACAGCCCGGCGTGGTGGCACACGCTTGTAATCCCAGCATTTGGGAGGCTGAGACCGGAGGATCCGGGTTCGCAGCCAGCCTCAGCTACCTAGTGAGGCACTCCGCAACTTAGTGAGACTCGGTTTCAAAATAAAGAATAAAAAATAGGGCTGGGGGTATAGCTCGGAGGTAGAATGCCCCTGAGTTCAATCCCCAGTACCACAAAAAAAAAAAAAAAAAAGAAATTTTACCATTTCTATTAATATATTTCTAAAAGACTACACAGTCTTTATATTTAGATGGTATGAAATGCATTTAGTGAGTATTCATCAATAAATAAAGGAATAGAAGATTTATATTGTATGAAAAATGCCTCCATTTTCCATCAGTACCACAGGTCCCACTCTTCACCACCTTGTCCTTGTCAAGAAGCTGCATATAGGCATGTTATTTGGGAGTAGCTGTAATGGGAACAGCTCTGGAACAATGGCAAAAGCTCCTAGCAACCATTAGCATGGTGCTACTACAAAGTCACTGCAGCTTCTAAGTCACTTTCTTATCAGTTAGAATCCAGAGAGTGAGAGTTGGGAGACACTGTAAAATTAATCAGATTTCATACTTTTTTTTTTGGTTAATGAGAGTATTGAGTCCTGCTTTTTAAAATGATTTGCCCAATGCCACACAGAAAATTTCTATTTTTATGTGTTACATTACCTCTTGATTGATTACTTTGCGTTGTTTTTATTTTATGAAATTTTACACATGCAAAATGAGTAAGTTCTAGAGTTTTGTTGTCCATCATTGCACCTATGAATAATGGTACTGTATTGGACACTCAAAAGTCTGTTAAAAGAGTAGATCTCATGTTAATTGTTCCTTCTACAATAAAATAATAATAATAATTGTTTTTATTATTATAATAAAGAGATTAGACTTTCTGAAGTGACAAACATAATAAACTCCAAAGTGCAAATATAATCACCAAAGATACTGAATTAGGGACTTCAGTGAGTCAAATTTCAAATATATAAATAGGTTTAGATAAATGTTTTGTATGACAGTCTATGGATTTCTGTATGAAAATATCATTTAAATTTCTTTTAAATAACAATTGTTGTAGTCAAAATTTATTATTTTCAGAGTCACTATTATTTATATTACAAATATAATACTAATAGAACTTGATTAGCAAAGAGAAAGTTAGATAATACATAGTTAAATAAAATATACAAATCATCTTATGCAAACTCTTATAATAAATTATGAACCTGGAGAAAAATTCCAAATACTAAAATTAACTACAAAAAGTAGCTTTATTTATTCTCTGACATTTGCATTTTACAACCACTATAAAATTATTTGGCTAGTATTTATTCCCTTAACTGATATAATTTCAAATATATACTCAAGTAAGTAGAAGAAAATCAAAGGTGGTTAACATTTTTTATTAATATTTGAAATGTTCTTTTCCAGTGGGTATATGCTTTCTCTATATATGTATTACTAATATTAATAAGAGTTATATATATATATTCTATTTTTAGTATAAATATATATATATATTCAACAAAGAATAGAATGACTTTCAACATTTAGTAAAGTCATGCATTACTGCTCACTGAATGGATTTATTGACAGTGAGCTCCAATGTTTATTCATCAGATGTACTGATTGCATTAGCAAAAACGTAATAAAGTGTTTGGCATCTTTCTTCGAAAAATTAAAAGTTGCATAACATTCTTTAAGTCCTAAACAAGTAGTATGAGGATAAAATGCATTTTCCTTAATGCAAATGTTATTCAACAAAGAATAATCTAATAACTTTGAGGGATGCATGCTATATATTAAATACAAAATATGCCCATGAACAAAGTTAATTTATCAAACTTCATTTCAATAATCAATAATATCCTAAGTGTTTTCATGAAGATATCACTTATAAAGACATTAAATGTTTTCCTTTCATAATAACCAAAAATGCAGATTAAGTCAGGACATAAAACCATCATACTTGTCTGTAGAAAATGTAAAATGTTCACATATTGCATTTCTCAGGTTCTTAGGTTCACATGGCAAGTCAAATCCATATTATTCTCATTTTTCTTGTCATCACAGAAATACATTTAAATGATAAAGAAATCATGATAAGTTAGAATTTAGTAAACTAGAAACAGGCTATGAGAAGATGAGTTGCATCTATAATTTTTGACCATAGGAGGTATGTGATTGAGCAGTAAGTAAGGAATTACTAACAATTAAGTTCATCCTGCAACCCCAATTTTAAATGTGGGTTGGCATGAGATAATACAGGAAGGTTTTCAAAACAAAAAAATTAAAATTTCTGCTTGGATTTAACTTTAAATAAAAATTTAGGAGGTATAAGCATTGTCTTATATGAAGAATATATATTAAGTACAGGGCTCCCCTTGGGGTCTGTACTTTACAGGCATCATCTACATCACTCAGAGCAATGAACAGATAAAGGAAGGGAATTCCAGAGTGTAGTGGATCCCCAGTGGCGTACATCCTGCTGCCAAACTTTGCAGTTCAATGGTAAGTGGCAAGCATTTGCTCATTTGTGGAAACAAGAGAGCAAAAAGAAACTGGTGGCGCATGCTTGTAATCTCAGCATTTGGGAGGCTGTGACTGGAGAATCTGGGTTCCCGGCCAGTCTCAGCTACCTAGTGAGGCACTCCGCAACTTAGTGAGACCCTGTTTCAAAATAAAGAAAAAAAAATAGGCCTGGGGGTATATCTTGGAGATAGAATGCCTCTGAGTTCAATCCCCAGTACTAAAAAGACAAAAAAGAGTTTGGATCTACAAGTATTTGGATCACCATAATGGGAGACTACCATCTTTATGAATTTTTATTCTGTGCTGAGTTACAATATACCACATTTTTATTACAAAATACAAGCATAAATATAAATTATATAAATATCCTAATACCACTTATAAACATTCATAAATAAATATACCACTAATAAAAATTATTGATTGAGTTTTTTGAGTTCTCTGTATATTCTAGATATTAGTCCTCTATCAGAGGAGTAATTATCAAAAAATTTCTCCCATTCTGGGGGCTCTCTGTTGAGGTTCTCTATAGTTTTCGTTGGTGCACAGCAGCTCTTCAGTTTAATGCAGTGCCATGTATTGATCTTCCTTTGAGTTGCTTGTGCCTTTGGGGTCTTGTTGAGAAAGTTTTTACCTGTGCCTGTGTGTTGAAATGTTGGACCTATGCCCTCTTCAAGTAGCTGCAAGGTCTGTGGTCTCACTTCCAGGTCTTGATCCATCTTGAGTTGACTCTTGTGCAGAGTGAGAATGTGAGACTTATTTCCTTTTTTCTGCATATGATTAACAAGATTTGCCAACATCATTTTTTGAAGAGGCTATCTTTTCTCAGTTATATTTTTAGCTACTTTGTCAAAAAATCAATTGAGGGTAATAATGTGGGGTTGTTTCTGAGTCTTCTATTCTGCTTCATTGGTCTGTGTGTCTGTTTTTGTGCCAATACCATGCTGTTTTTATTACTGTGGCTTTATAGTATAGTTTGAAGTCAGGTATTGTGATGCCTCCTGCATGGTTCTTACTTTGGCTATTCTGGGCTTTTTGTTGTTCCAAATGATTTTGAGGATTGATTTTTATATGTCTGTGAGGAGTGACCTTGGTAATTTAATCAGTATTGCATTGAATCTGTAGATCATTTTTGGGAGAATGGCCATTTTGATATTTATTCTGCCTACCTAAGAGCATGGAAGATCTTTCTATCTTCTAAGGTCTTTTTAGATTTCCTTTTTCAACTTTTTATAGTTTTCCTTATAGAGGTCTTTTACCTCCTTGGTTAGATTTATTTCTAAGTATTTTATTTTTTGAGGTTATATTGTGAGTAGGATTGTTTTGTGCATTTCTTTTTCAGTGGATTTATGGTTGGCATACAGGAAAGCATCTGATTTTTTAAGATTGATTTTGTATCTAGATACTTTGCTGAATTTGTTGTTCAGTTCTATAAGCCTTAAAAGAGCTAAAAATCACTAATCAGCAAACTAAATGTAAATGATTTGGTCCTAATGAACAATGAAAAGTTTTGTTTAGAGAAATCTGAAATGAAGAAAGACTATTTGTAAAAGAATATAAAATATAAATAACTTCTGTATATAATATGGAGTGCAATTCTGATAAACAAATATGAAAAATAATGGGAGCATTTTGTAAAATAGATATTCAACTGGTCAGTTAACAAATGAAATGCAAGCTTAAATTATTATAAGATATCATGCTACACACAAACCATAATAACTTAAATTTAAAAGATGGACAATGCCCCTACCAGGTGTGGTGGCGCACGCTTGTAATCCCAGCATTCGGGAGGCTGAGACCAGAGGATCTGGGTTCGCGGCCAGCCTCAGCTACCTAGTGAGGCACTCTGCAACTTATGAGACTCAGTTTCAAAATAAAGAATAAAAAATAGGGCTGGGGGTATAGCTCGGAGGTAGAATGCCCCTGAATTCAAGCCCCAGTACTGAAAAAATAAATAAATAAATAAAAATAAAAGATAAACAATGCCGGTGGTTGCTAAAGGTGTTTAACAGCTGGATTGCTGATGGAAATATAAATTGTATAAATTCTGCTGGAAAACCATTTTATAATGTCTACTAAAACCTTCAGGTAACCGAATTATTACTCTCCCAGGTAATTCATTCAAGAAAAAGGGTGTATTTGCCCATCAAATTCAATGTGCAAGAATGTTCATGCAGCTTTATTCAACAATAAAATTGGAAAGTACAGTATACAATATACTAGAATGTAATTATATGCCACAATAAAAAAGTGCTATTACACTCAATAATAAAGATCAGACTCACTGACATTTTATTGAGCAAACGGAATCCTACACTATATGTACATGTTGTTGGTTTCTGATTCTAAAACATTCAAGAACAGACAAAACTTACTTATAACCTTAGAGCAAGAGTTGCATCTGGAGAGGTGCAATGCTTAAGAATAATAAAAAGGGATATTCTTGAAAATATTTCATGTTTTGTCTATCTGTTGGTTATGAGCATGTACACACATAAAATTTGTTGAAATTTAAAAACCACATATTTAGAAGAACATTTTTTTCTTTAGTGTAAATACAAAGCTTTTGATAGAAAAAAAAAGTTCCCATATAATCTAAAGAATAAAAAGACTATGGTTAGTCTTACCAATTTTGGCTTTATTCTTATATAAATATACCCAATTTAAAAATAAATATATTAAAATCAATTTCTCCTTTAAAGAAATAATAATTAAAATAATATTGTAAAGAATTGTATTTATTATTTACACTATGTGAAACTAAAATTGAGAATACATAATACATCTTAAACAAAAACAACTATTGAAATAACCCTAGTTTTATAAAAATAAGTCTATTTTCCAAAATAAAAATCATTAGAAGAGTTGCATTATTTTCTTTTTGTATATATCTTTAATGTCTGAATTAATAAATTCAGCTGGATTCTCACACTCTGCTTCTGCATTCAGTCTTCTGTGATTAATATTTGCATGCCATTTAGCATCCGACAAATTCTCCTTTACACTCCTGAAATAATGGTAATGAAAAATGCAAATATATTGAAATGGTTCATCCTTGCAGAACTCTGGAAAATGTCTGAGACCTTCAGTTCTCCCCAGTCTCCATCCTGACATCAGTTAAAATGGAGTATTTTCTTTCAACATTTAAAGACTGGATTTAACAGCAAAGTGTATAATAGGCACCCTGAATCAGAGGAGCAGGAAGTTCAGCAGGCTGGAAGGAGGGGATAGTTCTCAGAATTGTAGCTTTTGTGCAGGCTCACAATGATGACAGGAGTAGCTCTGTCTAGGAAGAGTCCCTCTGCTCAATAAAGCTGCTGCCTCAGGCCAGTGCCTTCCGATGCCATCGTGCAGGCTCATGATGCCTGTGCTCAGCTGTGTATGTCTTTGGTGTCTCCCATGTGAATTTGCACTTTTTCCCAAGTAGACTGTGATCACTTTTTTTTTTTTTTGTGGTACTGGGGATTGAACCCAGGGGCATTCTACCTCCGACCTATACCTCCAGCTCTGTTTTTTATTCTTTATTTTGAAACCGAGTCTCACTAAGTTGTGGAGGGCTTCACTAGGTAGCTGAGGCTGGCCGCGAACCCCGATCCTCCAGTCTCAGCCTCCCGAATGCTGGGATTACAAGTGCGCCACCACGCCCGGCGGACTGTGATCACTTTTAAGGCACATATATTTTCATCTATTTCCTTTCCATTATTTTAAAGAATTTTATTGGTGCAATACAAGTATACATCATAGAGAGATTTAAAGTGATACATTCATGTATGCATGAAGCATCCCTCCCTGCTCCCTTCCCTCCTCCTTCCCTGTCCACACCAGTACAATTGTTAGGTCTGCTTCCTGCCTCAAGCCTCCTGTTTCTCCTCTCTTCTTCCTTCCTTGATCCATTTCCACTATTCTCCTGGTCTCACTCCTTATTATTATGAAGTGTGTGAGTCTTTGAAAATGATTTTAATCATCATTTACAAATTTTTTTCCAAAGAGAAATCAAATTTTTTTCCTTTCTGATTTTTTCCTTTGTTCCTATAAAAATTTAGTACCATATAACCTGATGTCTTGGTAATGTTTTTAAGTCTTAAGGAACTACATAATAGTTTTTGATTGTATGTGAAACCACATATTATACACAGATGCTATTGGATGCCTTGAATTTCTGAGTTCTAATCATACTATGGTCAATAAACTTCTCATAAAAATAAAAACTGAATTTAGCCTCTACTATGTAAAAATAACTGCACTCTACCACAAGCTTTAGACTGTGAAACTAGGAGGGAAACTTGTCTCCGCATCTCCTTGACTCCATCTCATGATTGCTTTGGGTGGTAATTTGTTCTCAAGAATTGCATTTGAGAAACTTTATAACCTTCATAAAAAAAACCTGCTTCATGCAGTAACTAACAACTATTCAAAGTGTCCATCTTGAGCAAGTGTCCAAACATGCTGGCTCCAGTAATTCTATTGAGAACTTTGAATAATCAATAAAATTAGCCTTAATTTAAAAATGCCTAGTTAGCAAAATAATTCCAGCTCTGTTTATCCAACAGCAACCCAGTAATAGAAGAAGATTAAGAAGACAGAAATTGTGGAAAACTAAGCTCTAAGCATTTTTTAGAGGACAAAGCAAATGGATCAAGAAGATAAAAGCATACTGAGGTAGCCTTTGACCATGAGCTTGAAAACCAGTTCAGAATTTCTAAGGCACACATCAGTGCAATTAAGTACTCTATTTTTAAACAAAGTGTGAGAAGGTAAATGGAAAAATAGAGATCTTTAAAGACCAAAAGAAAATGGAGAGATATCTTCTGAAGAATTTGAGATAGTAGTTTGATTGCCAAAAATAACTTTGTTCCTGATAAAATAAGAAAAACATGATGTGATCATTCACAAAGGGAAGGACAAACATAATTCTTGGAACGAACATTCAATAATGATTTAAAAAATGCAGTAGGAAATTTCCTTGGAATGCATAAAAGTGGTAAAAAAAAATAGAAGGGGATGTTATGGGAAAGAGATGACAAAAATAAAAAACAAAATACCATAATGTATTAATGTACTCCACATTGTTTTTATTATAAGAAATAGTATGGGAAGAAAAATAAAACTAAAATTAATAAAATCATAGCTTCGGTGTCCAACCTTCTTAAATAACTAAAAACTGTTAATGTAGGAAAAGTGTTATTGAAATACTAATTTTATTACCTTTAAAATTACTGTAATATCTCTACCAAACTTAAGACTATTATGTTACCTGATTTCTTGAAATATACTTTTTAAAGCCAATTTTGGAAATTGCTATCATAAAAATATGTATTAAAAGTTTCTTTTTAAAATTTTATTCATCTATTTTTTTATTGGTACATTGTAAAATATCCTGATGGAGTTCAGGGTGATAGAAGCATACACACACACACACACACACACACACACACACACACACACAGCACTCATTGAGCCCTCTCCCAGTTCCCCCCCCACTTCTTCATCCTCCCATTCTTCCCATCCTCAGCACAGTGATTGGCTTTGATAAGTTTGTATATGTACATCATGTCCATTTCCCTCTCCTTCCCTCTCATATCCCTCTGTTAAGTCCCTTTCATCACTCCACTGAGGTTTTCTCCTCCTTTGTCTGTAGTGCCTCCTATTTCCAAATTTCTCCCTACTTTCCACATATTAGGGAGAACATCTGACTTTTCACTTTTTGTGACTCACTAATCTCATTCAGCATAATGCTTTCCAGTTTGATTCATTTCCCTGAAAATTACATAATTTTGTTCTTCTTTGTAGTTAAGAAGAATTTCATTGTGTATATATCTCATAGGTTAGTAATCTCCATAGGTCATGTGTCTGCTTTTGTGCCAATATCATGCTGTTTTTATTACTATGGCTTCGTAGTATAGCTTGAAGTCAGGTATTGTGATGCCTCCTGCATGGTTCTTTTTTTTTTTTCAGGACTGGGGATTGAACCCAGGGGCATTCTACTTCCGAGCTACACCCCCAGTCCTATTTTTTATTCTTTATTTTGAAACAGGGTCTCACTAAGTTGCAGAGGGCCTCCAACCCGAATCCTCCGGTCTCAGCCTCCCAAATGTTGGGATTACAAGCATGTGCCACCACGCCTGGTTCATGGTTTTTGCTACTAAGAACTACATTGGCTATTCTCGGTTTTTTGTTGTTCCAAATGAATTTAAGGAATGATTTTTCTATATCTTTAAAGAGTGATCTTGGTAATTTAATGGGTTTGCATTGAATCTGTAGATCACTTTTGTAAGAATGGCCATTTTGATATTTATTCTGCCTATCCAAGAGCATGGAAGCTCTTTCTATCTTCTAAGATCTTCTTAATTTCTCTTTTTAATGTTTTATAATTTTCCTTTTACCTCCTTGGCTAGGTGTATTTTACTGTTTTGAGAGATATTGTGAGTGAAAATGTTTTCTGGATTTTTTTTTTCCAGTGGATTATAGTTGGCATACACAATAGCTTCTGTTTTGTTTTGTTTCCAATTGGTTTTGTATTCAGACACTTTGCTGAATTTGATGATCAGTTCTAAAAACCTTTTGGTTGAGTTTATTGAGTCTTCTAAGTATAATATTATGTAATCTGCAAATAGAGATAGTTACAGTTTTTTTTTTTTTGTACTCTTTAATTTCCTTCTCTTTCCTTATTTCTCGGCTAGAGTCTCAAGTACTATATTGAGAAGGAGTGGTGATAGTGGATATTCTCATTCCTGATTTTAAGGAGAACTCTCATAGTTTTTCCCCATTAATGATATAATGATATAATGATGCTCATTATGAGCCTATTATATATTGTCTTTATGATGCTGAGGTACATTCTTTCTATTCTGATTATCTGCAGTGTTTTTAGCATAAATGGGTGTTGGATTTAACCAAATGCTTTTTTAGGGTCTATTGAAATGATCATATGATTTGTGTCTTCAGTTCTGTTTAGGTGGTGAACTTAAATATAAGAGAGAGGAACTCACTATGTTGAACAGGTTGGTGTCAAACTCACCATCCTCCTACAACATTTGAGTGACTGAGATTACAGAACACGTATTGAATAAGATATCAATATGAATAGATGATAGTTAGATAGGTGATTGATAGATAGATAGATGATAGAGCAGATACCCAAATAGTCACATATATCTTAAGATAAAGAATGTTACTGAGACTTCCGGGAAGATGGCGACGGAGTGAGACACGTCTCAAGAGCCGCTGTGAGCTCGATTCAAAGCAGTCGTGGATCCAGTTTTCTGAAAAAAGAAAAAAAGCAACAAAAAGGTGGAAAACGCTGCGAAAACTGGAATACAGCTGAGCAGAACCCGGAAGACCGACCAGAGAGAGCAAAGAAGCCCGTCTCCGCGG